>PVIW01005850.1:0-98039 GCA_004026585.1 Noctilio leporinus | reverse complement strand
AAATGGGACTATATCAAATTGAAAAGTTTCTGTTCAGCTCAAGAAAATATCAGCAAAATTCAAAGGGAACCAACTGTATGGGAAAACATAATTGCCAATGATACCTCAGACAAGGGTCTGATCTCCAAAATATATAAAGAACTAATGCAACTCAACACCAGGGAGACAGACAGCCCAATTAAAAAATGGGCAAAGGGCCAGAACAGACAACTCACTGAGGAAGATATACAAAGGGCCCAGAGGCATATGAAAGAATGCTCAACATCACTAGTCATCAGAGAGATGCAAATTAAAACCACAATAAGATACCACCTCACACCTGTCAGAATGGCAATCATCAGCAAATCAACAAACAAGTGTTGGCGAGGATGTGGGGCAAAGGGAACCCTCATACACTGTTGGTGGGAATGTAGGCTGGTGCAGCCACTGTGGAAAACAGTATGGGGTTTCCTTAAAAAACTAAAAATGGAACTGCCTTTTGATGCAGCAATTCCACTACTTGGACTATACCCAAAGAATCCTGAAACACCAATTCATAAGAACCTATGCACACCTATGTTCGTAGCGGCACTATTTACAATAGCCAAGTGCTGGAAACAGCCTAAGTGCCCATCAGTGGATGACTGGATCAAAAAACTTTGGTTCATTTACACAATGGAATTCTATATAGCAGAAAGAAAGAAGGAACTTGTACCCTTTGCAACAACATGGATGGAACTAGAGAGTATTATGCTTAGTGAAATAAGCCAGTCAATGAAGGACAAATATCATATGATCTCACCCATTACGGGACAATAATGAGCAAAACTAACAACAAGCAAAACAGAACCAAATATATGAATACAATGAATAGGCCTTCAGTGATCAGGGGGAAAGGGGGTTGGGGGGAGGGGAGCAGCTTAGACTAGAACCTAGTATAAAGGAACCATGGACATGGACAACAGGTGGGATTGACTTTGGGGGGAATGGGTGGGTGGGGAGGGGCACACAGGCGAGCAAAACTGGGATGGATATAATACAACAACAATTAAATTTTTAAGAAAATCATTATTTAGTGCTCGCTTCAGCAGCACATATACTAAAATTGGAACAATACAGAGAAGATTAACATGGCCCCTGCGCAAGGATGACATGCAAATTTGTGAAGCGTTCCATATTCTTGACAACAGGTAGGATTGACTTTGGGGGGAATGGGTGGGTGGGGAGGGGGACAGAGGGGAGCAAAAAGGAGATAGATGTAATACAACAACAATGAAATTTTTAAAAAAAATCATTATTTAAAACAGCAGTTCTTAACCAGGGTGATTTTGCTTCCTTAGGAACACTTGGCACCATCTGGAGACCCTGGTTGTCTGGTTGTTGCAACTTGGGATCAGGTGCTTCTACATGTGGTGGATAAAAGCCAAAGATGCTGTTTAACTTCCTGCACTGCATAAAACAGCAAAGAATGATCTGGCCCTAAATTTCAACAATGCTGAGAGTAAGAAACTGATTAAAGTTAGTGGTGAAAGAGGGTGCCTTAGGGCTCCCATTACTGACTTACAGGATTTCATTGCTTTTCTCCCAGCTTTTGGCAATTAACAGGATTTTTCTTGATCCCCAGACTAGAGACTACTCTCTTGGTGGTGCAGACCATTGATAACGATGGTTAATACTTATTGAGCACCATGTGCCAGGCACTTTTTAAAGTGTTATTCATGTATTCATATATTTGGTTCTGTTTTGCTTGTTGTTAGTTTTGTTCATTATTGTCTTATAATGGGTGAGATCATATGGTATTTGTCCTTCAGGGGATTGGGGGGAGGGGGGAGGCAGAGGCAAAGAAGGGGAGCAGTACAGACATGAACCTAGTATAAAGGAACCATGTACATGGACAACAGGTGGGATTGACTTTGCGGGGAATGGGTGGGTGGGGAGGGGGACAGAGGAGAGCAAAAAGGGGATGGATGTAATACAACAACAATAAAATTTTTTAAAAAGTATTATTCATGTATCAACTCAGTTAATACTCATTGCAACTCTTTCAGTAAAGTGCTATTATTATTCTCATTGTACAAATGAAGAAATTAAGGCCAGCCAGTTTGAGAAACTTGCCCAAAGGCTACGAAGCCAAAGGGCCTTAGGCAGAATGCTGCTACTTGAGCCTTCATTTCCCTGTTTCATGTCTTTCCTCCAGAATAAATCAGAATGAATACTTGGTTGTGTATCTTAGGGAATATACAATGGGTTGAAGTAAAACTCTCATTTAACAGATGAGGAATCTGAGGCATTAACAAGAGAAGAAAATTGGCACACTGCCTATGGGCATTAACCAAAGCTATTCTCAAAGAATGCTTAGCTCACATTCTCTTCCAATTCACATGCCACATGTGGATATTTTTTCCCTCCTAAGGACTCTATTCTGAGAGTGAGGTATGCCTTGCCTTGCAGAGTTTGAGTAGCTCTAACAGTACTCAGTAAATACTGCTGGCTGGTTAAGTGAGTGGATGAAGAGAGGGATGGAGGAAGAGAAGGAAAGATGGTGGGGATAGATGAGCAGATGGACAGGTGGCCAGATGGCCAAATACTGAGATCCAGGAGGGCTCAAGGAATTATATTTTAGGGGAGAGGACCTTCATTCTTGAGACTGAACTATGATGAGGAATCCTAAGTGCTCAAAGGAGCCTGCAAAGCTAGAAAGAGCCAGAGACCACAAAGAGAAGCGGGACCCTCAATGTACCTGAATCCAAGTTCCTTAGTACACACTTGGCCTCCACACTCCAAACAGCCTGGAAGAGAGTCACATTTTAATATGTTCGTATTTTGTTTCTCTTTCTAGACCAGGGCTTCTCCACCTCAGCACTATTAACATTTAGGGCCAGATAGTTTTGTGCTTGGGAGGTTTTCCTTTGTATTGTATGATATTAATCAGTACCCTAGTCTCTACCTCACTATTCCAGTAGCACCCACCCAAAGCCGTGACAAAAATGTCTCTGGATATTGTCAAATATCTCCTGAAGTGGCAAAATTACTCCCAGTTTAGAAAAACTTCACTAGATTGTGAGTTTTTACAGGACAAGGCTTGGGTTTCTTCACCTTATTAGTGACTGCAGAGCTTAACACAGTGATGAAACCTTTATGAATACCCATGCATTGATAGATTGCTTGTCTCTTTTAGCAGGAGAAAAGGTCAAATTGCAAGGAGAAAAACTGTAGGAGAAATTAAGCAGGGAGAGAGGAAGGAAGGAAGGAAGAAAAGGAATAAAGGGAATAAAGGGAGGGCGGAGGGGAGGGAGGAAAATAAAATGGAAGAGAAGGGTGGGAGAAAAAAGGAAAGGTGCTCAGAGGTGCCAGCAAAGACCCCACCCAAGCTTGGTTCCCATGGTGTTGGCTCAGCAACAAGTATGAAGTGAATTTCAAACTCAGAAAGGAGCCTCAGGTGACTTCACCTCTGCTTGAACTAGAAAGCTCACACAGTTTTTGCATTCATGTCGCTTAGAGGAGACCAGGGTTATCTTTTTGTGTGTATGGATGTGTGTGTGTGAGTGTGTGTGAAATATAATTACCCATCACTGATTAATCTTCAGACTGAGTCAAGCATTCACTGCAAATCCTTGAAACAAACAAGTCTATTTATATTTTAATTAATTTTTTTTTTTTTTTTTTTTGGATTTCAGGTTGATTTGTCTTTCTTCTGCATATTTATGAAGCTGTTGATCTTATGGTAACCTCATCCTTACTTCTGGTGGTGCAGGAGGAAGAGAGAGTGAGAAAGAAACGCAGGGAAGCTAGCTATCCCCTCCCCTTTCCTGTGATGCCACTGCACTCCCTGTAGCTCCAGAGGACAGTGAGGATGACTGGAGAACAGAGCCAGTTTCATAAATTAAGGTGTAATTAATTAATTGGGACCCCCTGCTCACAGCTGTCATTCTTATTTAAGGTGACCTCAGCTCTCTCAATGTTACAGTCCTGGCTCCCTTTGTTTCCTTGTTACCATTGTACTCAGGGCTCCTGCCCAAATTTGTTCTTAAATAATGCAGACTTTTTTCCTATAAAACTTCATCAGTGAATTTGGGTTATTGGAGAAATTTTGTACTGCATATCTAGACATGAAACACTGAAAGTGTGAGGTCAAGGGTAAACTATTCACCAGGTTGACAAGTGGACCCCACCATGATGGCCCACTAACAAACTTCAAGATGGTAGTTTGGGGTGACACTAGCCACTGCTCAGCTAATGTGTTGGTTTCTGTAGTAGATTATTTGTCAGTAGACATTTAATCCCTCTAAAAGACCTCCATGGGGGAGTATACTCCCCTCCCCACCCCACCCCACCCGCTGTTGATGTTGGGCTTGGCTATTTGATTTGTCTCGGTGTCATGGGGAGAAGAACATGCTTTTCTGTTTCTTGCTGTGGCCAAAGGGGTATTGACAACTGTGATCCAGGGAAAGGATAGGGTTCATGTGCTTCTGACCATCTCTGTGAAAAGAACATGCCACAGGGAGCTGCTGCTCCAAAGAGACATGCCCTCCTTGAATCAGACCTTCATATTGGAGCCAAGGCTAGGTCTATTCTAGGTCAACTCCAGTTGACCAGCAAATGTGTAAGCAAGAAGTTAATGCTTGTTGTTTTATTCCAGTGGGTTTGGGGATGAGTATTATATAGATTCAAAGTTTGATTGCCTTGACAGACTTTACCAAGAATGCCTCTAAGACATGTGATCTATTAGAGCCAGAGCTCAGGAGACTGACATCTGTATTTCTGCCACACAGCACCTGGCTTACCCAGGTCTATCTACTATTACATAAATATTATAAATAGTATATAATAATTGTTTGCATAAGAACTATGTAATTTTCAAAATACTTTGAGATACTTTGCTCATTCCAACATACCTAACCTCTAAAATTATACTATTTTATCTTGATTTTATGAGCGAGAAGACTGGAGCCCAGATAAGTTAAATAATTTGACTAAGACTGCATTATCAGTAAAAGAAAGATCTTAAAGCTCAGCCTTCTCCTTCCAAACCTTATCCTTGCATCATACTGTTTGTTGTCCATGGAATTAAATGAAGTGACAACAATTGATTAGGAGACTGGGTCTTCAGTTCCCAACCTTGACCTACTGTAGCCCTTTTTAGCCTTTGGCATACACATAGCATCACATTCTCTCAGAACCTGTGCTCAAACTGAGAAGCAAGTTTAGAAGCTCACCCTCCTTCATCCCTTCCTCTGCTTACTGCCATATCACCTGCCCCCATGAAGAGCTACTTGTCTTGGCCTAAGAGTCTCTGAATATCATGCAGGTGGGAAGCTCTATTCTGGAAAAGTCAGTTACACTCAGCATGTTTTAAAATCAAATCAAGTAGGAAGACTGCTCTCAAGAGATAACAGCAGAGGCTGGCAAACTGTTTTCTGTAAGGGCCACATAGTGAATTTTCAGGCTTTGAGGGCCATACAACCTCTGCTGCAGCTACTCAGATCTGCAGGTGTAGTGTGAAAGGAGCTAGAGGCAATATGTAAATGTATGAGCCTAATAAACTTTATTTACAAAGACAGGTGGTGGGCAGGAGTAAACCCAGTGGCTATAGTTTACCTGCCCTGTTCTGTAGACTAACAGAGCAGAGACCTGAACTCAGTTAAAACATCAACCCTCCCCATCTTTGAAGTTATATCTAGCAAGACAGTTTCTTTATTTTTCCCTTTTTATTCTTTCTTGTTTCACTTCCAGTCATCCTTCCTTTTTCTTTGTTCTTTTCTTCCTTCTTTTGTCTCTCTTTTCTTTCCCTTTCTTATCTATTTCTTCCTTCCTTTCTTCCCTCCCTCCTTCCTTTTTTCCTGCATTTCTTCCTTTCTCCTTTCCTTTCTTTCTTCCATCCCATCAGCCAATACCTATTGAGCACCTACCTTGTGTCAGGCACTGGGCATACAGGTCAGGGGTCTCAGCCTCTGTCAATGAGCTTTGCCAGTTCCTCCTACCTCTGCAAGCTCTGGACACTCGGTTCCCAGTGGCTCCCTGGGGAGCCAGGAGGGAGGGGACCCGCAGAGGAAGAGGGAGAGAGAGGACGATGGGGAAGAGGAGGCTTGCTCCAGTGTCACCACCCTGGGTGTGAAGCACGTAGGTGCAGAGCGTCTGCTGCCTTCGTTTCAGCACTCCTTTCATCTAGAGTAAGACTCTTTAATTTGTAAACATTAATAACCATTATTATTATTAAAAAGGAAAGAGAGTGAGTAGCCCTGTAACTAATTACTTTAAGTGTTCTCAACAAGGCACAGTTCAACTCCTTTATAAAACCTCCTGCTGTGAAGACCAGATTGTCATTATGATCACATCCTTCCTTAGACCTATTAATTTTACCCAGAATAACAGCGGAACAGATGCAAGAAGAAGGCTAGTCTGATTAACATAATTCTTTTCAAAGACCATTTCCTCCCTAAGGGCCACGTACTGAGTCTTCTATCTTGTCTCAGATCTAATTACATTCAGGAAAATTCAGACACTGACGGGAGATCTCAGCAGATGTCACTTCTCAGATTTGAAGCACACTTCAGGATATGAAACCTTATCAGAAAATCAATTGAAATTAACAATTCCCTCTCCCTTTTCTCTCCATCTCTTCCCTCTGCCAAAGCTGCCTCTCCCTGTCTTTTCCTCCCTCTTTTCCTTTCCTTTGGCCAGATTAAAGTTGCATCCAAATAGTGCTAACGTTTCTAAGGAGGAGAGACACCATTTCCGGGAATTCAATAAACCTGAAACCAAGCCTATACTTACTTTTGAAGTGTTTCTCTGCCTCTTCCAGTCTCAATACAATAAGTGTGTGCATGTGTGTGTGTGTGTGTGTGTGTGTGTGTGTGTTACGAGCAGCAGTTCTTGAGGCTCTCTGTGGGCTATAAAACTAAGGTAAAAATGGGAGAAGCAGAGGAGCTTTCTGCAGCATGTTGAATAGACACACACCACAAGCTACCTCATAAGTATTTGATCTCTTATTGAAACCAGAACCGATTTGGATCCCAGTGTCTGCTCTTTGAAGGGCAAGAGCCATGGGTTTACAATGGAGTCTCTTGCTGCTTTTAATGAAGTATTTGACTTTTCACCTGCTGCTTTCAATTGAGCTCTGGGAGCTTTAGATAGAATCTCTTGGGTGAGCAGCAAATGAGTGGGGGCTGGGATTCTGGTGCCTGGAGCCTGGGTCAAGGTATGTCAACCTTGGTGTTCCAGCCGCACCAGAACCTCCTCTCTTTACTCTACTTCACCTTTAATTCCAGGTCTTTTGTTCTGGGATCTCAGCATGTAGAAAATGAGGCCTGGAAGACCAATTACCTGAAACCCAACCACACCTTTCTGCCACCATGTTTATGCCCCACAGCAGTCTGCATTGCTCTGCCTCTCCTGAGTCACCTGGGCATTGGGAAATAAGGCTGCAGACAGGATTATTTGAGGACATGACTGGAGGCAGAAACTGTGGACAAGTCATCTATTTTATATATCCTGGGGGGACAATGAAGGAGGAGGTAGAAAGTGGGAACACGTGGTTGTAACATTATGCATTTGCTTTCTGCGCTTTGCAGATGTTGTTCGGTGCCTTGCTGACACCAGGCACAAGCCGGCCTCCACTCCCCGAAGTCCCATTGCAACAGCTGTTCTTGCCTGGCTGGGTCTGGCTCCGCATCTCTGCGGTGATGTTCCTCAGGGTGGCCAGCTGAGTGTTCTCCCAAGATAGCCCGCAGCCCTGGCACTGGCCCTCTGATAACTGCCAAAGCAAGAGCATTGGAGCAAAATAGGCACAAAGCATCTCTTTGCAGGGACACTGAAACATTTCCGATTCTTTACACTGGTGGAATTAAAGTTTGAGAGGAAAGCGCTGGAAGTGAGAAGAGGGGGAGAGAATTATGGAAACCAGGGTACCTTCTTTGGTTTTCATTGTACATCTACCTCACTATCCCATAGAGAATCTGGGAGAATTTGCCTTTTAAATACCTGTTCGTGCTATATGGCCTTCCTGTGGTCCTGAAAACGACACCAGCACCTACCTAACTGATGAGTGAGGAGCCTACTGACTCCTGAGAGATTGCTCTGTCTCAGGCTCCACACTAGGGATTCCTAGGAAGGTTTAGACTTGCTTAGTAGTTGAGACAATGAAACAACCAATAGGAAACAAGCCCCTATTCTCTTCCAGGTTTCACTGACTATAATGTCATCATTACAATCCACTATTGTGGGAGAGACAGAAAGTTCATTATGGTGAAATGCAGACCCATGCTATGTCCGGGGGCGGTCCTTAGCAGTAGGGGTTTCTCATGCCATCTGTGCTGTCACAAAGCCTGTAGGCAAACAAATGCATTAAGGTTGGTGCCACTCAAGCCTGCCTGGGCCTGTTAGGTGTTCCTGCAGTGCTCAGCTTGCTGCTGCCTTTAGGGAAAGGGCACCCTTCTAAGGATCAAATGAAGAGGATGGAAACAAGTCTCAGAAGTTCAGTCTCCAACTTGCTGCCTTTGATTTAAACACAATAAAAGAGTAAGCTCTCTGGTATAAGTGGTCTAAATTAAAAATAAACAAACAAACAAAAAACATGATGGTTTGTGACCACAACCTCCTTAGGGCCACTCTAATCCAAGATTCAATGACAAAATAATTACTGAGTGTTTTAGATGCGTAAATGTTTTCACTTACTTGGCATTTATTAAGCATCAACTGTATGCATGTCACTGTGATAGGTACTAGGGAGAGGTGAGGAGAAATAAATCCAATAGGGTCTATGACACTAACACAGTTTACAGTATAGTAGATAAACACACACACACACACAATACAGAGAGGTAAAGTAGAGGGGAATGTTAATATGGAGGTAACCAGTTTCCAGGTTTCAAAAAGAATTATAGTTTTCGTAGTATACAGAGGCTGCTTTTATTTTAAAATTACATTTCCTTGAAAACAAATGTAATACTTGCTTAATAGTGAAAGTGAGCCCTGGCTGGTGGCAAAGTGGATAAGGCGCCAACTTGCAGACCCAAAGGTCACTGGTTCGATTCCCCAGCCAGGGCACATTAACCAGGTTGCAAGCCAGGTCTCCAGCCATGTCCGTAGCTAGAGGCAGGTGAAAGGCAACCATACATTGATGTTTCTCTCCCTCTTAGCCTCTCTCTTTTCCCCTCTCTCTAAAAATAATAAATAAAAATCTTAAAAAACCATAGTGAAAATGTGAGTAGGAAAATTTCTCCTAACCCCACTACCCAGCAATAATCAGTATTAATGATAATACATGGATGTCTCATCTAAATCTCAAGTACTACAAGTTTATGACTGAACTCTCAATCATACACACACACACACACACACACACACACACACATATACATACATACCCCTGGACCAAACCTGCATTGTCCCTTCTGTCTTATGTTAACACCTCCTAAATGGTACCATCATCCACATAGTTATTTTAGACAGAAACTGAATTATATTGGATGATTCCATCTCCTTCTCTTCTAATATCCAATTATCCCCAAGTCTTTTCTATTCTAACCTGTACAACATACTTCAACCATTTCTCTCCCTCTTTACTGTCACACCTTAGCTTAATCTACCTTCTCACCTATATTAATTGATAGTCTTTCACTAAGCCTACTGATTTTACTCTTGACTCCTTCAATCTGTTCTCCATATTGCAGGGTTATATTTTAATGTAAATTAGGTCAACTAATTCTTCTGCATATAGCTTCAGTGGTTCCCATCTGCACTTCGAATAAACTTCTGTTTCTGAGAATAAGGCAAGCTAAATTATTTGAACAATCCTCATATCAAAAATAATTAAAATAATAAATAATTTTTAAGAAATTCATAAAAACATCAAAACATTGACCTCAAATTACTACATTAAAGTCAAGTAAAATATTGTTTACTGTGATATCATTTTCTGAACTGGATAAACTGATCACAGCTTCATGAGTCTGTAGAGACAGGTTCAACTTCCCAAGCCTTTTTAAATATTTTATTTGTTCTTTTTAGAGAGAGGGAAAGGGAAAGAGGGACAGAGGGACAGAGACATCAATATATGGTTGCCTTTCACCTGCCTCCAGCTACTGAGCTTGCTGGAGATCTGGTTTGCAACCTTGTTATGTGTGCCCTGGCTGGGAATCGAACCAGTGACTTTTGGGTTCGCAGGCCGGCACCTTATCCACTGTGCCACCAGCCAGGGCGTCCAAGCCTTTTTAGAGTGGGGCCTATAATAGGATACCTCCTGCCATAAATATGGAACAAAAAAAGGCTATACCTTCAGGGATAGCCATCTCATCCCAGGGGTTTAAACAAAGATTTCCTCATTCCTGAGTAGACTAGAGGAGAGAAAATAACCTCTCCCTTGGAAGTCATAAGCACAAAATGGTCTTGTAATAAATTTGTGAGCTAAATTCACATGAACTGAAAAGCACATAAAAAACTGAATATTTGGTTTGCTGTGGCCAAGCTCTGGGAGTAAGCATAGGCAAAAACAAGACAAAACAAAGCATAAATTTCCTTTGTAGGAAATTATCCCAGAAATTATTCCAAAGGCACTCAGTTAAAAAGTCTCAGAAGTTAAGTTGCAAATAGTAATGAATAGCATAGCATAGAAAATACCAAGATACAAAGAAAAAAGCATCATGTGAGAGAATCAGCATCAACAACAGGTAGCAAGAGAGATCTGCAAGGACTTTAAATCGAATTAACAGAAACATTTTATACTTTACTATGTTTATTTAGAGAAAGAATGTAATAATAAACTTAAATATATCTTCATGGAACAGAAACCTGTAAAAGGCAACCCAGAGTATTTGAAATAGAACTTTTAGAAATGAAAAATACAATAATAAAAACCCAATTGCTGGGTTCAAGGGCATACATGCTAATAGAAAAAAGAATTGGTAAACTAAAAGATAACTCAGACAGATATTAACCAGAAAGAAACCCACAAGGAAACAAGAAATAAAAATGTGAAAGAGATTAAGAGGGTAGAATAAAGTCTGATGTTTAATTCAAGTTCTAGATGGAGAAGGGGAATAAAATGAGGCAAAGACAGTGTTTGAAGAGATGATGGTTTAGATTTTCCCAAGATGTTTAGAGACAGATTCAAGCGTTTCCACTTGAATCCCAACAATATAAACAAAAAGAAATCCACTCAGATACAGCTTAGTGAATTTTAGGACACCAAAAATGGTGAGAAAGTCTTAAAAGCAGTTAGAGTCAAAAGTGTAAGTTTAAAGAAGAGGCAGTTGTAATGACAACTGAACTTTGAAAAATATTGCACTTCTAATAAAACCTCAATTCCTTACTATAGCTCTAAAACTACTTGATCTGTGGTGCCCTCCTCACCTGACTCTACTGTGCTGTTCTCTTCCTTTCTTGCTGTGATTCACTGGACTTCTCTCATTTCCATGGTCACATTTCCCCCCACCTTTGCGTATTCTTCTCCATGGTCACATTTCCCCCCACCTTTGCGTATTCTTCTCCATCTGCCTGAATTGTCTATCTATCTCTTTCCATATGACAGACTGCTTTCCATCTTTTAGATTTCAGCCTAAATGACACTTTTTCAATGGATTCTTCCCTGGACAATCTACAGTAATTCTTCTTCATCTTTTTCATAAAATTTTATTATTTTTCTTTCTTCATTTTGTCTCCTTTAATAATAAGGTTGATAATTTTTGTTCATTTAAGAACTATTTGGAAAAAAAAAAACTACTTGTATTTCCTTTTCTATGAACTTTCTGTTTATTTTATTGCCTATATTTTAATGTATTGGTAGTCTTTATTTATTTGTAAACACTATTTATAGGCCCTCAATATCTTGCCCACATACTCTGAAATTTATTTTTATAAATTCAAATGCCAAAAGTCCTTTAGCTGGAAAAGTTGACTTGGACAAATGAGGTTTTATCTATTTCACGTAGTGTGACTAATCAATTGTTTGCTGCAAAAATAACAATGTATTTGATTATAGAATGCTACTCCACCCTTTATTGGTATTGTTTCATAATAGTCAACATATTCACAACATTAGCTTTCAAAAAAAAAAAAAAACCACACACAAAAAAACCCCTGCATGATCTACCCTCAAAATCTTGGTCCAAGAGGCCTGGTATGAAGCTGAGATTTCCCTGACCTTGGTCGTGACTTTGACTTCTGACCCTATAGGCCCTTTGTTTTGCTGTGCTTGGCCTCTTGCTGATGATAATAAGTTTGAGCTTCATGATTATTTATTGGGTCTCAAGGACCAGAGATTATGCAAAAAAAAAAAAAAAAAAAGCCAAACAAACAAAAAATTACATGCAGTGTGGGAATACCCAAAGGGAAAGGGGAATGTGGAGGTAGGTGGAACTGGGCACAGAAGAGAAACGGAGATGAAAGAGACTTTGCTTGGGGCTATGGGTGCACAATGTCATGTGCAGATGATGTTTTATTGAGTTGTACACTTGAAACCTGTATGGTTTTGCAAGCCAACATAATCCCAATAAATTCAGTTAAAAAAACAAACAAACTATTGTTTCACATGAGAAACAAAAGTATTGAGAAAAAAATTGCAGATTAATGTTTCCCCCTCCCCAACATATTTGTCTTCAAAACCAAGAAATCCAGGAAAGGGACAATGTAAAATTTTCTTTGCATCCAGTGTCTAATTGAGACTTTGCACCATTGGATTATAATCTATACATGTTATGGTCATATCTGTAAGTGGAAGTCATTTCAAAATACATGATGGAATCAAAGTAAGCCATTGAAACATTTTTATTTGCAAATTCAAGAAAAAGAGCCTGCTTACAGAAATATTAGTCACAAATATGGGTTGTATTTCACACAATAATATTTTCACATCTTCTATTTACCCAATAAATCATGTATTTATGAAAATAAATTTTGAGACAACTTAGTAGAAAAACAGAAAGGTCTTCCTCACTTTGAGATTATAAAGCTTGCTCCCATTTTTTCTCATGGTACTTCTATGGATTCTTTTTTCATATTTTATATTTGCTCCACCTGGAGTTTATTTTGGCATAAGGCATGAAGTCGGGCTCTAACTTAATATTTTATCAGATGGCTCCCCAGTTGTTCTAACTGGATTCCTTGATAATCCACCTTTACTCCATTAATTTGAAATGTCATCTTCATAATACACTAATAATTATGTATGTTTGAGCCTATTACTGGGCTTTCTTGTCTATTCCTTTAATAGGTCTATTTAGTACAAAAGGAGAACTATGTATTGTTTTGTATCATTAGATTGCTCTCCAAAAAAGTTCTATCAGTTTATATTCCCATCAATGGTGTATGAGCTTCTTGCCCCTCCACACCCTTGACAGCACTCATGTCATCATATTTTAAATCCTTTTCATTTTGGAAGATAAAGAGTATAATTTAATTGGGTTTTATTTGCATTTTTATTACTATCAAGGCTGAGTGGTTTTTTTCCCATTTATTGAACACTTATGTTTCTTCTTTTGTAAATTAGTTGTTTGTATCTTTTGACCACATTTCTAAGGGGACTGTTTCTTGATGCTAAGTACATCCTTTAAAAACCTTTGTCAAAGAGGCCCCTGATGTTACAAACTGAGGTTAAAAGAGCAGGCTGGATGAAGGAGACCATTCTAAAATATATCTTTACCTGTATGTCTAAAGGCAGAGAGGTTTTGTTTTTGTTTTTGTTTTCTTAATGGGAATGGGAGGGGGTAGGTAGTAATAATCATACCTGCCATGAGTTTAATGTTCGTGTCCCCCTAAAATTCGTATGTTGAAGCCTTATCCCCAAGGCAATGATATTTAAAGGTGGGGCCTTTGGGAGATGATTAGGTTTTGCCCTCATGAATGGAATCAGTGTCCTTAAGAAAGAGACATGAGAGAGCTGCTTTCTCTCTGTCTGAGCTCTGCCAAAGGAGCACACAAGAAGGCAATCACCTACAAACCAGAAGTGACCATACTGCACCCTGATCCTAAACCTCCTGGCCTCCAGAACTGTGAGAAATAAATTTCTGTCATCTAAGACAATATCCAACATTTGCTAACAACGTGATATACCAGTACTTTTCAAGATATATAAGGTTATATCATCAGAATAAACTTTTGAGTTTAGCATGACCATTATCTCCATTTCTAAGATAAGAAAATTATGGCTTAGTGATTAAATATCAAACTCAAAGCCACATAGGTAGTACATTACAGAATCATGGCTAAAATCCAGCTCTCTGATAACAAAGCAGTTTCTCTCAATGCCTGAATATATTGAATTCCAGTGGCTACAGTCTAGTGGAAAAGTTACATCTACTCATACACAAAATTGTGCTATAGACAGGTTGTCTTCAATTGACTAATTTCTGTGTCTACAACACAGATGAACAGCTGTCTCTGCACTGTACCTTTCCACCCCCTCAACACCCACAGCTCTACTGCCTCCAGGTGAACAGACTACTGACCACAGAAACCATTGGGTATGACCCCCATTGGAGATGCCCCCAGCTTCGGACATGTCCCTGAACCCTTTTTTCCTCATCAAAATGTACCTGGCACTTAAAACTAAAAGCCACAGTTTCTGCTGGTTTGTGTATTATTCACAAAGAAGACAGGAAGGAGAAAGGTAAAGAGGAAGGGATAAGAAAATACTGAGCAAAGTTTACTAGGTGACGAAGGTGAAATTGGCTCTCAAGGTAGTGTAGGATATTTCCCTAGAAATCCTTCTGAGGAGAAAAGGAAACATTGGCCCAAGGCTAAACTGAAGGAGACAGATGACCTGGAGGACCAGGTAGGCCTCAGCCACTGGGCACACTGTGTCTCCTAGTCTGGCTTCATAGCAGACCATGGACATATGGCCCACCTTATCACAGCAGCCCTTGTACCTTGAGAGTCCAATTGGACCAAAAGAGTGGTGGCTCTGAGAGCAAAGTGAAGAAGAAGTGTGAAGGAGGCTATCCCTGGAGAGCAGGGCCTTCCAAGAGGGTGACAATAAGCCAAAA
This sequence comes from Noctilio leporinus, assembly GCA_004026585.1. Taxonomy (NCBI): domain Eukaryota; kingdom Metazoa; phylum Chordata; class Mammalia; order Chiroptera; family Noctilionidae; genus Noctilio; species Noctilio leporinus. The sequence continues at coordinate 83,082 of PVIW01005850.1, read as the reverse complement.
GGTAAATCAGAATGTTCAATTGAGAACTCCTCCAGCCCCTCCAACGTCCCTCTAATTGACCCAGAGCTATTAAAAAGATAAGAAAAGACTCAGATAACCCTGCCTTCCTATCCACCTCTCAAAACATTTCAAAGGCAGTTTCCATTTGCAGATTTACCTCCCTGAGGATTGTATTTGCAACATTGACATCAAAGACACAAAATGAAGGAGTATCTTTCTTTGTATTTCCCACCTTGGACTATACAAATGGCTGTTTTTGCAAGAGGACAAGGAGTGGGCAAATAAAAGGTGATTTATAGGTTTTTCAATTAACAAAAATAATGAAATATTTTCACACATTCAAGGTTTTTTTCTCTAGGTGTTTTTCCTTTGATGATGAGAATGCTTGTGAGGATGCACAGTACAAAGATCTGATTCCATCCCAGAGTTATCCAGTCTTAAGTGAGGGTCTGAATGAGATGTGCTCTCAGGCTCTCTCCAGCCAGATCCCTCTGTGATTGTGTCTGGCTTATCTGAAGTGATGAGCTGCTTTTAGAATAGGAAATAAGGATTAATTACACTCAATTGGGTGAAAACATTATTTAGAAGAACCCCTCACATTTTTCTTATTACTGTGCCTTTTTACTCTTTTTAGGATATTTATGATATTTTAAGGCTACTATGAGTTTAAAACAACCTTACCACTAGCCTTTTGAAATAAATAAGATGTGTATTACCCTCCTGTGTTCCTAGAGAGGAAACTGAGACCAGGGCGGTCCTGGGGCTTGACCAGATTCCTGAGGGGACTCCAGGTCCCTCTCTGACAGCTGGAGCTGTGCCCACCTTCTATCGGAGGTCCTGCTGCTCCAGCAAGATGCGCTGCTGATTAGAGTGCTTTCTTTTTTTTCACAAGCCCCATTGCATTGGACAGACGCATTAAAGGCCTCCCCGCTAGACAAATCCTGGGGCCCACAGGTAGCTTTCCGTTAATAAAGCAAAAATACCAATTAAGCCATCCTCTTGGTGATTTGCTAACAGAATTCTCCCCCTCTTCCTCTGCCCCACAGGAATCCACAAACACATTTTTAAATAACAAAAGAAAATTGAGTACCTGATGCTATTAGCTCTGGCCCTGGGGGGCTGGGGAGACCAGAAAAAGAGTCTATTATTTTGCACCTGTCCTGCCCAATAGCTCGTTGTGCAGCAGCATTTACTTAAAAAGCAGAGGAGGAAATCATTATTTGCTCTCAGTCCTGCGATTCCCGTGGCTACACTCTTTGGAGGAAGTATTTTATTTCTTTTTTCCCTTTCTCATGTGCCTGAGTTGCAAGAGGTAAAAGTAACAGTGCCGGCACATACAGTAGTACACAGGTACACAGAATCAGCACAGAGGCCAGGAGAGCTGCCTCAGCCTGCCCCGCTTCCTTTTATGTCTGGACAGCCGTGAAAGGGAGGGAGCTCTTTCTCTCTTTTCCCTCTTTCTCTCCTTCTTTCACTCTCTCCTTCTCTCTCCCCATTTAGAAAAGCTGCATATACATTATATATGCATGCTATATATGCATTTATACATTAAGGACACAAACATACATACTTTGTTTAAATACACATATATTTAATACATGTATGTATTATATGCATATTAATTTACATTGTAGATGCCTATATTAAATACGCACAAATACATATGGACATTCCGCTTTCCTTTTTTCAAATAGATGAGCTGGTGGAATACTGGAAAAATAAAAGATACACAACCTCGAGCAGGAAAATGGAAAAGCAAAGCACCTATTCTAAATGTTATAAGTATCTACCAGTTACTAATGTTTCTCCCTCTTAATGTTGTTTCTCCTGCTGGAAATTGGCTGCAATCAGCTTTACAAGTGTTAGGGAAAGATTTACTTGGACAGATGAAAGAAAATCATTGCCTTCTAAATGCCGGCACCCACCCCAGATAATGTGGCACTACCTTGCTTGGCAGAGAGCAGCATATTTTTTTAATTTAAATATTTTATTTTTTATGCTATTACTGTTGTCCCAATTTTCCCTTTTGCCCCCCTCCACCCAGCTTGTCCCCTATTCCCATAATCAATACTCACACCGTTGTTCACATCCATGAGTCATACAGGCATGTTCTTTGACTAATCCCTTCACCTTCTTTCAACCAGTCTCAACCTCTCCTCTCCCCTTTTGCAGCTGTCATTCTGTTCCATGTTTCTATGCCCCTGGTTCTATTTTGCTTGTTAGTTTATTTTGCTCATTATTTCCACTAATGAGTGAGATCACATGGTATTTGTCTTTCACTGGCTGGCTTATTTCACTTAGCATAATAGTCTCCAGTTCCATACATGCTGCCGTAAAAGGTGAGAATTCTTTCTTTTTTACTGCTGTGTGATATTCCATTGTGTAAATGTATCATATGTTTATTTGTGTCTTTTTTTTTTTTAATTCATTCATCCACTGATGGGCACTTAGGCTATTTCTAGGACTTAGCCATTTTAAATAGTGCTTCTATGAACATAGGGCTGCATAAATTCTTTTGAATTGGTGTTTCAGGATTCTTGGGGTATAATCCTAGGAGTGGAATCACTGGACCAAAAGGCAGTTCCATGTTTAGTTTAGGTTTTTTGTTTTTCTTGTTTTTTTAGGAAATTTCATACTGTTTTCCACAGTAGCTACATCAGTATGCATTCCCACCAACAGTGCACTAGAGTTCCCTTTTCTCCACATCCTTGCCAGCATTGTTGTTTGTTGATTTGTTGATGATGGACATTCTGACAGGTATGAGGTGGTATCTCATTGTGGTTTTAATCTGCATCTCTCTGATGGCTACTGATACTGAGCATCCTTTCATATGCCTATAGGCCTTTTGTATGTCCTCCTTGGAGAAGTGTCTGTTCAGGCCCTTTGCCCATTTTTTATTTGGGTTATCTGTCTTCCTGGCATTGAGTTGTGTAAGTTCTTTATATATTTTGAAGATCAAACCCTGTCTGAGGTATCATTGGCAAATATGTCTTCCCATATGGTTAGTTCCCTTTTCATTTTGTTGATGCTTTCTTCAGCTGAACAGAAACATTTTAGTTTGATGCAGTCCCACTTGTTTATTCTTTCCTTTATTTTCCTTCCCTAGGAGATACATTGGCTGCCTATGTTTTCCTTAGGACTTTTATGGTGCCATGGCTTATGTTTAAGTTGTTTATCCATCTTGAATTTATTCTGGTGTATGGTGTAAGTTGGTAGTCTAGTTTCATTTTTTTTTTTTTTTTTTTGCATGTTCCTCTCCAGTTCTCCCAACACCATTTGTTGAAGACCCTATTTTTATTCCATTTCATGCTCCTGCACCCTTTCTCAAATATTAATTGACCATAGAGACTTGGATTTATTTCTGAGTTCTCTACTCTGTCCCATTGATCTATATGCCTATTCTTATACCAGTACCAGGCTGTTTGATTACAGTGGCCTTACAATATAGTTTGATATTCACTATGGGGATTCCTCTTACTTTATTCCTCTTTCTCAAGATTGCTAGGTTACTCGTGATCATTTCTGGTTCCATATAAATTTTTGAAATATTCATTCTAGATCTTTAAAATATGTCATTGGTATTTTAATAAGAATTGTGTTGAACCTATAGATTGCTTTGGGTAATATGGACAGTATAATGATGTTAATTCTTTTAATTCATGAATATAGTATATGCTTCCATTTATTTGTAGCTTCCTTAATTTCTTTCTGTAGTGTTCTGTAGTTTTCTGAGAACAGGGCTTTTACCTCCTTGGTTAAGTTTATTCTTAGGTACTTTATTTTTCTTGTTGCTATAGTAAATGAGATTTTTCCCTAGTTTCTATGTCTTACGTTTCATTGTTGGTATACAAAAATGCCTTCAATTTCTGGATACTAACTTTATATCCAGCTACTTTGCTAAATTCACTTAGTAGATTGAGTAGTTTTTTGGTAGAATCTGTAAGGTTTTCTATGTATACTATCATGTATGTCATGTGCAAATAATGATAGTTTTACTTCTTCCTTTTCAATTTGGATGCCTTTGGTTTCTTGCTTTTGTTTGATCATGGTGGTTAGACCTTCCAAAACTATGTTGAATACAAGTGGAGAGAGTGCACACCTTTGTTTTGCTCCTGATCTTAGGGGGAAAGCTTTTAGTTTTTGACCATTGAGTGTGATGTTGGCTGCAGGTCTCTCATATATGGCCTTTATTATGTTGAGGTATGCTCCTTCTATTCCCAGTTTGCTGGGCACTTTTATCATAAATAGGTGCTGTACCTTATCAAATACTTTTCCATTAATATGATCATATGACTTTTGTCTTTCATTTTGTTTATGTGGTATATTACATTTATTTATTTGCAACTATTATACCATCCTTGCATTACTGAGATGAACCCCACTTGAACGTTGTGTATTGATCTTTTTTGTGTATTGCTGAATCTGGTTTGCAAATATTTTGTTGATGATTTTAGCATCAATGTTCATCAGCAATATTGGCCTCATAGAAAAAGTTTGGGAGTCTTCCCTCTTCTTGAATTTTTTTTGAATAGTTTGAGAAGGATAGGAGTTACTTCTTCCCTAAATGTTTGGTTAAATTTGCCTGTGTAGCCATCTGTCCCAGGGCTTTTGTGGTCTTGGAGTGTTTTGGTTACAGTTTCAATTTCACTAGTTATTATCAGTCTATTCAGGCTTTCTGTTTCTTCTTGATTCAGTTTTGGAAAATTATATGTTTACAGAAATTTGTCCATTTCAAATTTCCTACTATCCTTTGTATCTCCATGGTATCGGTTGTGATGTCTCCTCTGTCGTTTATTTGAGTCTTCTCCTTTTTTTTCTTGATGAGTCTGGTTGAAAGCTTATTGATTTTGTTTATCTTTTCCAAGAACCAGCTCCTGAATTTATTGATCCTTTGAATTGTTCTTTTAGTCTCTATGTCATTTAATTCTGCTCTGATTTTGATTATTTTCTTTCTTCTACTTGCTCTGGGCTTTGTTTATTGTCATGCCTTTATTTCTTATAGCTGTAGAGTTAGGTTGTTTATTTGAGATTATTCTATCCTGTTTAGGTAGGCCTATATTACTATGAAATTCCCTCTCAGGACTGCCTTCACTGTGCCCCATCAGTTTTGGGATGTTGTGTGTTCATTTTCATTTGTTTTCAGAAATTTTTTGATTTCTTCCTTCATCTCATTGTTAACCCAATCATTATTTAATAGTATGTTATTCAGTCTCCATGAATTTGAATGTTTTGGGGTTTTTCCTTTGAGGTTGACTTCTAGTTTCAAGCTGTTGTGATCTGAGAAGATGCTTGCTATAATTTCAATTTTTTTGAATTTGTGGAGACTTGTCATGTCCTACCATGTGGTCTATCTTTGAGAATGTTCCATGTGCATTTGAAAAGAACATATATTTTGATTATTTGGGGTGAAAGGTTCTGTATATATCCACTAAGTTCATTTGATCTAGAGTGCTGTTCAATGCCACAATATCCTTGGTGTTTCTTTGTTTGGAAGATCTGCCCTTTGTTGACAATGGAGTGATAAAATCTCCTACTATGAGTATGTTGCTGTGGATATCTTTCTTGAAGTCCTCCAAGATTTTCCTTATATATTTGGGTGCTTCTATGTTGGGTGCATATATGTTTACAAAGGCTATATCTTCTTGATGGATTATTCCCTTAAGTATTATGAAATGTCCTTCTTATCTCTTTCTGTAGCCTTTGTTTTGAAGTCTATTTTGTCTAATGTAAGCATAGCTACTCTAGATTTTTTTTCATGTCCATTTGCTAGAAATATATTTTTTATATCCCTTCACTTTCAGTCTGTGTAGATATTTTGTTCTGAGGTGGATCTCTTATAGACAACATACATGTGGGTCATGTTTTCTTATCCATTAAGCTACCCTATATCTTTTGATTGGTGCATTTAATCCATTTACATTAAGCTTATTCTTGATAAGTACTTATTGCCATTTTTCCCCTTTGTATCTGTTCCTCTCTCACTACTTCTTATTCTTCTCAAAGCACTCCCTTTAGCATCTCTTACAATGCTGGCTTGGTGGAAATGTAATCCGTTAGCACTGTGTGTGTGTGTGTGTGTGTGTGTGTGTGTGTGTGTGTGTAGCTGGGAAGCTCTATTTCACCTTCAATCTTAAATGAAAACCTTGCTCGATATTGGTTTCTGGTCCTTGTCTTCATTACTTTGAATACTTCATACTACTCTCTTCTGGCCTATAATGCTTTTGTTCAGAAATCAGCTGACAGCCTCATTGGAGCTCCTTTGTAGGTAACTAACTGCTTCTTTCTCATTGCTTTTAAGATTCTCTCTTTGTCTTTAAATGCAGGAGTATTTTAATCTGTTATAAAGGTAGTTGGAAGAATCTATGTACACCTATGTTCATAGCAGCACTATTTACAATAGCCAAGTGCTGGAAACAGCCCAAGTGCCCATCGGTGGATGATTGGATCAAAAAACTTTGGTACATTTACACAATGGAATTCTATATAGCAGAAAGAAAGAAGGAACTCATACCCTTTGCAACAACATGGATGGAACTGGAGAGTATTATACTTAGTGAAATAAGCCAGTCAGTGAAGGACAAATATCATATGATCTCACCCATTACAGGACAATAATGAACAAAACTAACAATGAGCAAAACAGAACCAAATATATGAATACAATGAATAGGCCTTCAGTGGTCAGGGGGAAAGGGGTTGAGGAGAGGGGGGAGGCAGAGGCAAGGAAGGGGAGCAGTTTAGACAAGAACCTAGTATGAAGGAACCATGGACATGGACAACAGGTGGTATTGACTTTGGGGGGAATGGGTGGGTGGGGAGGGCAACAGAGGGGAGCAAAAAGGGGATGGATGTAATACAACGATTAAATTTAAAAAAAAAAAGAATCCCCCAAAATAAATAAATAAATAAAGGTAGTTGGTACTATCACATTCCTTAAACATGTTGCACTACAGTTAGGTGCTTCCAAATGGTATAAATTCCCTATGTTGATGTATTTTAATTATAAAGATTTGAGGTTGATCCCTTAGGGGGAAAAACAATAACAAAAATTTATGGCCATGATTTTAAGAGATCTACTCCACTCTTAATTTTAGTACATAAATCCAGGTACCTACACTATCTGTGACAGGCTATTATATAGAATTATCTAAAAAAAAAAAAAAAAAAGTTTTTACCATACAGATCAGCATAGCATAGTGATTCATGACTTTAAACTTAGTCAAAATATTTATTTGTGGATCAGAATATAACTTAAAACTGCACAATAAGAAAAATTAAACTTCAAAAATTAATACTTTAAGTTTCCTTCATAGAAAGACTATTTGGCAAGTCTACAGACAAGCATTAATCTTTCACACATAAGCTAACACTAGGTCTAGAGCCCAACTACAGGTCAAATCTCAAAACACTGCAATAGACAGAGTCTGTCCAAATTTTCTGTTGTATTGAATATTTTTAAAATATTTGGACCACCAGCCAGGGCTTGAAATTTTTGTCATGTAGGAATTTTTTTTTAAAGATTTTATTTATTTACTTTGAGAGAGAGGGGAAGGGAGGGAGAAAGAGAGGGAAAGATATGTCAACGTGTGAGAGTGAGTCTTGGGCACCCCCACATGGAGACCTCGCCTGCAACCCAGGCACGTGCCCTGACTGGGAATCGAACCAGTGACATCTTGGTTCACAGGCTGGCTCTCAATCTACTGAGCCACCAGCCATGGCTGTTTGGAGGAATTTAACAGAACTTGATATACATACTATTAAAAAGTTTATAGTGTTTATTTAGTTCTCATGGTATAGTCCTCCTGGTGCTGCTATTTGAAGAGTTCTGATGCAATTTGAATTCTTTTAAAGGAGTTTACAAAACGCTTGTCCCAGAGCTTCAGGTCACAAAACAATCTGGGTCAGGTGTTATTTTCACATAAAATCACCTTTCAAAATGGAGTGGTGCAAGGGCAATGTTCATTTATCTGATAACTTTAGTTATAAGAAACATCCAGAGAGAGTTTAACTTCTATTGGTATTGCTAGTGACATTCCAACACCAGTCTGCATGTGCCCTGGGCCTTTAACACTAGTTTGGAAGCCAGCAGGACATGTCTATAGTGCGTAAGATGAGGCATGTCTGTGGTAGATACAATTTGCTGACTGCTTGGTTACTTCGATAGGGAATGTTGATAGAAATACTGAGGTTGCTGAAAGCGAACTGGCTACAAGGGCTGGGAGGTTGTCTGGAACACATTCAATAGAGCTGGCTGAGGTACTACTACTTGACCTCTTTGTGTGCTACTTGCCCAGCACTATCATGAGCAATCAATAGTTGTTCAATACACTGTACTAAGAAATCCTAGAAGTAAGCAATCCTAGAAGAAGATGATGCAATATTGTAGGCCACACTGGAGATGTAGTATGATCCTTGATGAAGTATAATCCTTGAAGAAGCCACACATGCAGCAGCTACTAAAAAAGGTGCATGATTTCAATAGGCATAATCTTGTAAAGATATTTCTAGGAAATAATCTGCATACTTGGCCATGTAGTTTATTTTTCCAAGCAAATCATTGATCAAACATCATGAAGATCTGTTTTGTGTACTGCTTCAGAGAGATAATAATCAATGAAATGGGTGGCTGTTGAAAGGCAGAGGTTCCATTGAAAGGTTTCTAATAATAGTTCCACATGTGGCAAATTTTGTTTTGTTAATACGAGTCAAATTAATCATCCAACCCAGGCTGTTGAGTTGCTCTAGCATAGGCACACTGCCTCCTTTTTCTTCAAATTTATTTGGTAGAAACAGACAAGAAGAAAGTGCAATCAAGTGCAGCTGCTGGATAAAGATGTCTTACTGATCCATAAAGAGGTCTAGTAAAAAGACTGCAAAATTTGGGGAATGAAGGCAGTGTGTGGAGAGCTTGCTCACAATGGCAATCAAGTCAGCAAAATACCTTCTGAGACTTAGTTGAGGGGATTGGTGTTCGTAGGAGGACTTCAGCTCCTTGTATTGAAAGTGTAGTGAATATTGGCAGCTGTTGTCCCACCACCAGGCCATCTCCAGCTTCATGGGACCCACTGGCGTGCCTGGCCAGATGGAACCCTGGCCCTCACAGCCCCAGCCCCGAGGGTATTCAGGGTATGCAGCCCACTTACGCTGTAGGCAGTCTACAAGAAGTGCCAGCCTCAGCCCTGGTCCAGCAGCCAGGCATTGTTAAAGGACCAGCAGGTGGCTCTGCATACAAAGCCCAAGAGCAGCATGTTTTGAAGAAGTTTATGTCCTTGGAAGATATAGTCATTGGGCAGGGAAGACAAAAATATGACTGGGCTGGCAAAAATGCTATTGTTAGAGGTAATAGATGTTAAGGGCAGTGCTTTACAAGTACAGAGCATTTTCTAAAGTGTGGACAGCAGGGTGGGCAGAGGAGTAAATAATATTGGGGGAGAGAGTCCCCAGCAGGACTGGATAACTTATCTTGAGCAATCCCTTCTAGCTCTCGCACTCCATAGAATGTTAGCTCCAAAGGGGTGAAGAGTGAGCCAGAGAGATTACCTTACCCACCTCCCCAATCTCCAACCCCCAGAGAGGAGAGGAAACAACTTGTCTATGTCACAAAGTAGTTCCAGATGGAAGTGGAGCTGGAATCCAAAAACTTCCAGCTGCAGGCAGTTCACATCCATTAACTGCAGGAAGTCCAGTGCACTTTATGCAAGCGCAGTTTTCAGTCTTTCTATGAGTTGGGCTTTCAGAGGAGGTGAGAAAGCCTGGAATCAGCTCTTAGGTTTCAACCCAAACCAACTTCCAACAGAGAGCAGTTTTCCTTGTTTTTATTATAACTTATCTATAAGATGAAACTAAGAGCTTCTGTGATGGAAAAGAGGGAAAGAGTAGAAAAACCAGTATTTCCTTATTCATCACCTTTGGCATGGCCTTCTTAGGCTACCATATCCTTTCTTCTTTTTTTTTAAATCCTCACTGGAGGACATGCTTATTGATTTTGGAAAGAGGGGAAAGGAGGGAGATATAGAGAGAAACATCAATGTGAGAGAGAAACATTGATCGGTTTCCTCTGATAGGCACCCCAATTGGGACCAAACCAGCAACCAGTAGGCCTGGATGTTACAGAACCCAACCAGTAGGAGTCCTACTGCCCACTGCCAACAGGCAAAAACTCTGGAAACAGAGTTCAGTGAAAAGAAAAGGAATCTTTTATCTAATATTTAAAATATCTGGGTAACAATGGTGAGGGGGAAAAGACCAGAGTATGAGATCAAAAAAGCTATTTAAATTTTTGTATTAGAATGACTGCATAGACTCAAGAACTGGAAATAACACATGCACAAGAATCTCTACAGTACTATTATTACTAAGGTCATTGGACCAACTATCCTTGCCCTGAAACATATACCTCAGGCTATTTAATTAAGCTTGCCATAAGAAGAGGGCACATACTCTTTGGTCCTGTTTAGTGTTTCTCCCTCCATTAAACCCCCAAACTAATATTTCAGTCTGACAGGCCCACATGCGGGAAGGGCACAGGGTCTGCCTCCTCCTCCCCTACCCATTTGCTGTCCCCAATGCCCAGGGCCTAGGACCTCAAGCCGCTGGCAACCAGGATGGACAGGAGATTAAAAAGGACAAAGCATTTTTTGCATAGTGCTTTTAAATGCTGCCCCAGAATCCCTTGCACAGCCAATGTGGGTCAGCCCAGTTGCCAGGAAGTCATGCACAGGTGCAGATCTACCCCTCCCCATTTTCACAGGGAGGATCCCACTTACACAACCAGGAATTGAGCCCATGACCTGGTTTACTAGACAACACTCCAACCACCTGAACCACATCAGCCAAGGTCTACCACATCCTTTCTAGGGCTTCACCTTATTTCCTGCTTTTTTCCACCTTCCTTGACTTCTTGCACCAGATTTCTAACATACCAGATTTTTACCTTTCTACTAGTCCTAAGTCTCCACCTTCTCTTTGCCCTTTGAGCATCACATTCAATGCTATGTCCCCCAAGGTGACATCAGTTCCTCTAAACTGTTATTCTAATCTCTTCCCCACTCACTGTGTCAACTGTCAGAACTGCATTGTGTGACAGTCTCTGCACTAAACTCCCATGGGCACCTCTATAATCTTTGTGCTGCTGGACCCCAAATCTATCTCTTTGGCCAAGATAACAAGCCCAGGTTTCAGACTTAGATGTTCTAATATAGCCTGGATATGGATATCTACATGTTCCACATCACCAACCCATTCCTACGTCTATTCGTGCAAGCTCACTCAGCAGGACCTGCAGTTAACCCAGCACCTAAGCTAGAAGGGAGGATCACAGAGGCAACCTTCTCTCAAAACCATCAATAGACAAATCTTGCCCACTTTACCTTCCTCTTCATAATTCTATCTCCCCTCCATTTCCATGATCCCCACCTTGGTCTCACACCTGGTTTACCACAACAACCTCCTTAACTAGTGTTCTCGGCTCTTCTCAGTCTTCCCATTTGTTCTCTGCACAAACACAGAATGACCAACTTGGAAAGCAAATGCTGCCATTCCTGGGATGAAGCCCAGCCCCTTGGCATGGCCTTCCTGGCCAAGGCTTTCTGTGACCTCACCCTCTCTAGCTCATCTCTCATCCTGGGCCCTTGTAATTTTCACCCCAGCAAATCAAACTATGTACAGTTTCACACTTCACGATGTCTCTTTCCTTCCAGTCTTTGAGTTTGCTGTCCATGACTCCCTACCGCTACCTCTTCTCCCAGCCAAGTTGAACTCTTTCTTTAAGTCTCTGTGAAGTGTTTCCTCTGCTTTGAGCCTTACCCATGCCTCCCCTACACAGTTGGCTTAAATGTGCTTATGGCTCTTTTGGAACCCTGTACCTCTGTTGGTTGATTCCACCAATATTTATTGATTACCTGCTATGTACCAGACAAGGCACTAGGTCAAAGCAGTGACTTGCCCCTTAGACATTAAATCCTGTTAAGTGAGAAAGAAGGAAATAAAATACGAAAGTAGCATGGTTAGTATGTAAGAGAATAATAAGCACTAAGGAGAAAAATAAAGCAAAGAAGAGGTAAAAGCAGTGTGGTGAATGGGGTTGCAACTTAGGTAAGGTGACTGAAGAAAGCCTTATGAGGAAAGTGATGTTTGAGAAGGAGCTAAGGCCTGCTGAGGTGGGGGATGAGCCATGCAGGTATTGGGGCAAAGAGCACTTCAGGCAGAAGCAATCACAAGTTCTAGGGCCCTGAGCAGGGGCAGTGTGCCTGGCATGTTAAAAAAGAACAAGATGCCAGTGTAAATGAAAGAGAATAAACAAATAGGAGATGATGCTGGAAAGGTAATAAGGGCAAGGAGGGCAGATCACACCCAATACTGTCTGCATTGTGGGCCATTGTGTAAACAATGGCTTTCACTCTAAGGGAGAGGGGAGCTATTGGGAATTTAAGTAGAGAAATGACATCTGTTTTACATTTTAACAGCTCTCTCAGGCTGCACTGAAAATAGATCAGAGGGAAGTGAGCGCAGAAGCAGGAAGACAGATTAGGAGGCTGGAGCAATAATCAAGGCAAGAGGTGATGCTGTCTTGGCTAGGGATTTGGCAGAGTAAGTGGTGAATACCTGTATTACAGGCATATCCTGAGATAGACGTGAGAGGGTTTATTGAAGTAATAAAGTCACTAATTCTTGAATTAACCATTGATTATTTAAAAGGCAAAGCATGTTTTGGGGGAGCAAAGAGATAGACAGCTAAGTCAAATGCAGGCCACAGTTCCTAAAACCCTACAATTTAAGAAAGGCAACGTGGCAAGTACATATAAATGTCAAATAACCATTAACAAATAGTGGGGTAAGATTTAAGTAATAGCTTCCCCATGATTCTGGATCCACTAGTTGCTATAACAACTAACCACCACGTTTCAAGGTTTCCTTACTCAAATGCATTTCTTCCTCATGTTGCTTACCATATGGGCTGGCAGGTGGTGGGGAGGTTGATATTCTCTTCTTCATGGTCAATCAGCCCCCTCTACATCAAGTGGCTCTACCATCTTCAAAGTTCCCTGATTTTTTCTTTCTCTACCAGATTAGTCCACTCATCCATCAAGACTCTAAGAAGCCTTTGTAACCCCCTAGACTAAGTGTGTTACTCCCTTCCCTGTGGTCTCTTCACAGTTATATATGCTTTGTCTATATTTGTGCCATCCAGTATGGCAGCCACTAACCACGTGTGGCTCTCCTGTAGTTGAAATGCATCTTGGATTGAAATAAAAATTTGGTTGAAATGATATTTTGGATTTATTGAGTTAAAATTTGTTATCAAAATTAATTTTACTTTTTTTTTTTTTTTTTACCATTTTAAATGTGGCAACTAGAAAATTTTTAATTGTACCTGTGGCTTACATTATATCTCCAGACAGCACTAGCTGAGTATTTTTCATACTATAGAGTAACTGGATGTCTGTCTTCTGCACTACAGTATAAGAAAACTTCTTGTCTTTGTATCCAAAGACCCTTGAAAGTAGCTTTGTCCATAACAGAATCCTTCCTTCCAAATACTGAAGAAATGAACAAGCTCTATAAGAAACACAGACAGAATTGGGGGTGGACAGGAAGGATTTTGACTGATGCAAAAAAGGGAGATCGAAGAAAGTAGTTCCACAGGAAAAGCAAGTGTGAATAATGCAAGGATTTCTGAAAGCATGGGATGTAGGTAGAGACTGCTTAGTGAATGATTCCTCTGGAATGCAGCACTGTTGAAAATAAATTCGGAAAGATATGCCCTGGGCAAATTGTGAAGGGTCTTCCAATGCCAGAATGAAGAGATTTCCTTTCATAAACAAAGGAAGTCACTGAGGATTTGTGAGCTGAAAGTGACTGCCATTATCACACATAACACAGTGGTCATGAGTAGCTGTAGCTTGCAGTTTCCCAGGCTGTCACACTATTTGTTAGTATGAATTATTTGTATTTCTTTATTTGGTTTGTTTTCTTATCTGAATGTTTGTGGCTTACCGCCCCAATTTCAGAATCCCCAGGGCAAACCCCTACTTGAATTCCCATTCCCCATCTCAAACACCCTAAATCCAAATCTTTTCCAGGGAAGGGAGGAAACCTGGTTCCCATGAGGATCTTCTCTGCTGAAGCTTACTTTTTGTTCCCTGAGAAGTGACCAAGGAGCCCTAGGGAACTAGGCTAGAGGATTCCAGTGCTTTTCCAGGCTGTGGACTCAGAGCTTTTGTTCCTGTGAACACAGCTGCTCTGGAAACGAGGGAGGGGTTGGCCACAGCACCCAGCTCCAGGCTTTGGTCTGAGGCTGCCGGGCTCTTTGAGGAAGGTGTTTCAGAATTAGCCTTGGGGATAATAAAGTTTTGGGTTTTTTTTTTCCATAATGAGGTCCAATTGACTTCTTAATTATATTTCCCCCATCTTTTATTTTTTAAAAAATGAACCACCTAGGTTGGTTAATCAAAATGTGTGTAATATGTGGTGGGACAAAAGAAAGGGTCAGATTTAAACCTGAGTTCTCTATTTTTATTCATAGACGAAAGAAGAAGTCTAGGAGGGAGCTGAATCCTGGGCTGGGGTCAGAGTAGCAGCCTGATGTCAAGCTAATACACAAGTCTCCACTGGGATGCAAGGAGCCTGGCCAGGATGTGAAACACCGGGAGGTAAGCACTGGAGGAGATTTGAGAGATTTTAGCCTAAAACTGTCATTGTGTTGATGGGCGGTCTCAGGTTCAGAGTTGAGAAGTGACTTGGCTAAGGTCGCCCTTACCATTGTGCCAGGCAGTTTTTCCTCAGGCATTAGCCAACATTGTGGAGTAATAATAGTTTTCCTTTGCATATTACTTCATGCTTTCAATAGCTCTTTTCTAGCCTTTTCCTGTCTTGATCCTCATGACAATCCTGTGACCTGCTAAACCAGGCACTATTGTTTGACTTTTGTTCGGAATCCAAATTTCTGAATGGCTCAGCATTTACCTGTTCTTTCCACGTTATGTGCTATGCAGCCCTTCTGGGTTCTCATCACTGATTCATTCATTCATCCAACAGCTTCCCTCATGTCCCCTGCCTCTTTCAATCAAGCCCCATCTGCCTTCATAGAGTAATTAGGGTTTCAGTCATGGGAAGAACATCCTCTAGTACAAAAACCTCTTGCATGGAGTGTGAAAGACAGCTTGGTGAGGATAGCACCTGGAGGCAGAAAGACTAGCAGGCCAGGGAAGTGAAGAGTTGGCCCGGAAACAGAACTGGCAATGAGAACCGAGAGATGGATGAGTGGCTTTGAGAAAGATTTCAGTGGAGAATGAGGAAAAGAGAGAAATTAAAAGAAGTCTGATATTTTACAGTTTAGTAACTTGGTAGATTCAAATCATGTTAACCAACTTGGTTAATAAAGAGCCATGGCATCTGAGGCTCATCCAGGTTTAAATATCTCACAAATCATTGAGGAGATTCATCAGAGTATAGTGCCAGTGGTCCGGGAGAGAGAGTGTGGCCACCCAGGAAAGTGTGAAAAACCAGAAGAGGGCCTGAGGTGAACTCTGAGGCAGGCTCTGTTCTCACAGACCCTCCTGGGCTATATCATTAACCTTTGTCCTCAGCTGGAAAAGCTGCAGCAGACACAGGCTCTGTGAGCCCGTGGTTGGATTCACTTAACTGGGTGAGGAAACTGCAGGAATTCAGAGTCTGGCCCCGGCTCTCACCTGACTGGCTCTCCTGGCTGGTGTTTAAAAAGCCGTGGTGGCCCCATAGGGCCCAGTGTGCAGTGCCCCTGGCTCACAGGGTGTGCTGTGGAGCGGTGGCAGCCTCACTAGCCTCTACTCCTCTGACTCACCACTGTGTCCTCTGTCCTGGGTTTTATTACTCAGTGAGTGAGTGATGTTTGCCTGGAAACACTTTCTATATGACTTATCAATAAAAATCAAGAAGGAAGAAATGGAAGAAACACAAAGTAAGAGAGCAGGATTGTATCTAAGTAAAACACTCTTCAAAGTGTCAAAAGGTCTTTGGGGAAATAGGAAAAATAAATGAATCTCAGTGTGAAGGGAGAGAGAGTCAGGAAACTTTGGCTTCAGGAAATAAGTCCGCAGCAACAGCAATTTGCACTAAAACAAAGCAAAATAAAACAAACAAACCCTGACAAAATGAAAACTAATAATAATCATTGCCATTTTCCTCATCATGGTCACCCTTACCACAACAGCCTGTGTTGACATATTATTTCAAGGCTGGATTGGTCTGAACAATGACCAGTTCACAAGGGAGTGATCTGACAAAGCTGTCAGTGACGGCTGGCAGATCAGGAAGAACAGATGGGAGCTGGCCCTTTCCCTCGCTGTACGCCCCACACAGGATGACCCTAAATCCCACTGGGCTGGAGATCTCCAGAGTGGGGCAATATTTTGGATCAGCGTTGTTTCAGAATCCAGGGTCTCTAGAATCTCCAAACCTCCCCTGGAATTTTCTGCTTATTAAAAAGTAAGAGGTAGCCACCAAGATGATAAATCCATGCCCTGTGGATAAACATAGGAGATGGCTCAGGGGAGGAAAGGTGCACACTTTGTGAACCCTGAGATTCTTTGTGAAATGGGGGGAATGAGGTGCAGCCTGCCAGAAGCCTTCTTAAACTCACTGAGCTCAGCAATGGTGCCTGCAGGAAAGGTTTTTGTGAAAAGAAAGTGATGTTGCTCTCCTATTTTTTTCTCCCCCCACTTCTGAAAATGTCCAATTTCAGGTTTCCCTTTCCTTCCTTCTGCCCTACTGCCCTAGGGTCCAGGACACTGGTCAACCAAGACGGCACTTCTTCCAGTTACTTTGCTCTGTGAACACCTACCTTCCATTGTTCAGTTCTAATTGATTCTTCTACCTGGAGCCTCACCCGACATTTGATCATAATTCTCTCTCTTGAAATCCTACCCATCTCTGCACAGCTTGATGCCTCCAAATGAAGATGATTTCTCTTCCTTTGCTCTACATTTTATTGCGCACATCACATTCATGCATGTTTTATGAAAATTTGTACACTTTCAGGACTTACCATACCTTCTAAACCACAAACTCCATCAGAGGTAAGACCTTGTCTTATTTATCTGACTAATGTTCAGAAGAGGGAGCTCAGGAAAATTTCCAGCTACAGGGGACCAAATAAAAATGAAGGCTCAACAAATGGAGCTGAGGGTTTAAACCCAACTCGTCCTTAAGGTTCAAGTCAAATGCCACCTTGTTTTTTAAAATCTTAACCAGACACTTTTATTTGAAAGTGGACTCCTCCCAGACTTCTTAACAAGGGTATTAATGCTGTTCATCAAATATTTCCAATTTTTCCTCTGGACACAAGGTCAGATTGTATTTTCCTGGTCCTTTTGAAGTTCAAGGAGGTCATGTGACTTCATTTGGCCACTAAATAAGGGCAAAAATTATTTGTCTCACTTCTGAGTGCAAACTTTCAGGGCCAGTGAAAGATTTATTCTGTCCTTTCTCTTGCCTCAGCAACTGTGGAAACTGGAGAGGAGATGCAACTGGATTTCTTAAGTAAGAACACCATCCAGCAGAATATCTCTGCTGACCCATGATAAAAATAGAACAGGAGCAGGAAATAAAACTTCTGTTTGTATAAACTACTGGGAATTGGGATTGTTTATTATTACAGCAAAACATAACCTATCCTGCCTGAAACACATACCATGATACTTCCCAATATATTATTTGTGAAATATCATCTCCCTTTGATGTTCACAGGGAGATGATGTTCATTCATCTACTCATTCATTTAATCAAGCATTCATCCATCCAATGGTTATTAACACAGCAGCACCATGTGTTAGCACTGTGCTAGTTCTCAATAAGCTTTTGATCAGGACAGGAGGGTGGACAACTAATCAAAGAATATCAGTGAAATATGATGCATAACATAAGGGGAAATTCAGAATGCTGTGGAAGTACAGAGGTAGGGGACCTAAACCTTCAGAAGTTTAAGAAGACCAGGACCTTCACTTCTGGAAAAATTTCCACCTAGGCTGAGCCCTGAGAGACAAGTAGCAGTTATTCAAGTGAAGGGGGTGAAGGGAAGAGGAGAGAAGAGTGATCCAGGCAAAGGGGTGACCTGTGTGAAGGCAAGCTGGGCAAGAAGGAGAAGAGGCTCAGAGAACTGCCGGTGATGCAGCGTGGCTGGCGCATGGGGTCTGAGAGGGGTGGGAAGGAGACTAAGCCAGAAGAGGCTGGCCAAGTAAGCTAGGGTCAGATTTAGAAGATTCCTGAAGGCCAAGTAAAAGACTCTAGTTTGGACTTTATCATAAAGGCAATAGGGAGCCATTGAAGGATTTTAAAGTGAGTAATATAATCATATTTGTGTTTTAGATTTTAAGATCAGCCTGGCTGCTGCCAGAGAAATGGGAGTATGGCTATGGCATCATGCACCCCCCAGGGTAGAGTCTGTGTCTTAATCACGTTGATGGCCCTTCCCCCTCCTCTCACAGGCAGCCCCAGTACTGCATATACATTCCAGAAATGCCAATAGGATGGAGAGATGATGAAAGGAATGCAAGTTTCCAGGGCTCAGAGAGTCACATTCAGTCACACCTCCAGCCCTGAGCAGTCACTCTCAGGGCAAGTCACTCTCAGACTCTCAGACTCTCAGACTCCAGGCTCCAACTGGAGTCTGGAGGTGTGAGGGTGTTAGATGCCATCGTGAGTGAACCTGATCGATGCTGTGCAGGGAGGTGCAGACCTGCCCTCTTCCCTAAGAGACAGAGGCACCTAGGCACTCCCAGAGGAAAACCAGCCAGGTGCACCCACCACAATGGGCTTCAGAGAAGCAGACCCCAGTTCTGCTGCAGGGTCTGCTGGGTCTGTGATCCTCTCAGATCTCCAAAACTTGGATGCAGGTAAATGAAGATTTGTAGGGGTCACAATAAAGAAGTAGGCTTTCTAATCCTTTGTAGGTAAGGCTTGGGGTGGGGAGGTGCCAAAGCACCACTATTTCATGCCAGAGAGTTGTTCTGCCCTGGGAGCCAGGCTGTGGGGTAAGCCAGGTGCTGCTGAGTAGGAGGGCTGCTCACATGGCAAGAACCAGGCCGGTGATTCCAGAAGGTGAAACTTCAGTGTATTCCTATTTTCAAATATAGAAAGAATACAACAAATCAAACTAGATGTTCCAACATGTAACTATTAACTAATCAGTTTGGAATTTTAAAAGGGACAGAGAGAGAAATTTCAAAATAGGTCCCAGATTTCATCAAGGGCAGCTCTGGTGGAAGGCTGGTTGGGTTGGCAGGGAGTTACTGCAGAGGGCAGCAGGTGCCAGGTCAGTGGGGAAGGCAGGGGAGGGGCTGGTGCCACTGCGTCTGAGGCTGAGTCCACTACTGCAGGGAGAGCAGCACCAGGCTGCAGGTGGCAGGCTGAGACAGCTGGACCCCAAGACAAGCAGTTCCCTGGTAGGAACACTGCAAGCTGGGATGAGTCAGCTCCACGCCTCAGCCTGCCCTAGATTTTGTTCCTGGCAGACTTGGGAACTGCCTGGCCTAGAAGAACATAAGCTGAGCACTTCATCCTCAACCTTAAGGGTTTGGCCACCCCCTAAGGCTCACTCTTTCCTTCTTAGCCAGTAAGATTCAAGAAAGAAACAGGACATATTCTTGGATGAGCAGCAATCCTTGAGTCGTGTGGGAGCCCAGGCCTCTTGAGTTTAGTTCTGAAATCTGCAAGGTCCAAGGTTCTTTTTAAATGCTGCCCCAGCCTTCGAGTGATTCTCTAGCAACAAATAATATGAGGGAGGTGGCAGAGGAAAGGAGGAAAAAAAGGGAGAAAATGAGGAAGGAGGGAGCATAGAGAGAGAGTGAGAAGACAGAGAGAGAGAGCCCTGTATGAGTAAGACCCCACAATGTAATCTATAATTTTATTAGATATTTACAGTAGAGTTCTAAGATGTTAGACATTGTTTAGAAATGGACATGGTCTTCCTGCTGATCGATGCATATATATGTGTAACTAGAGCTCTATAAATTATCTGCACCTTAAGCATGTTTGGTTTGCTAGAATGAGCATTCTGCAGTTCCCAGAAACCTTTAGGAATGGTGTTATCAATACACAAACACACTTTACAGCTCCCTGTACTAGGTGCTGATCCCAGGTCTCCTGACCTGCTAGGTAGCCCTTGGCCCCTTTCTTCCTGCTAGAAGTTAGCTTTAACCTAGCTCCCAGGCGACAACTAGAGTAAAGCTCCCTCCTGAGAGCCTGCTCCCAGGAACCAGTTTCCAAAGACCACACAGAGAGCAGAGTGGCTCCAGCAAGTCCCAGTGTTGTCTCTTGATACTTGTGTCTTTGTTAAACTGCTTAACCTTCCTGGCTTTCATCTCCTCATCCGCCAAGTGAAGATAATGATGACACTTATTGCACAGGGTGTCTGTGAAGCTTAGAGGAGGGAATACACACGAAGTGTTGGTACACACCCAGTAAAAGTCTGGCCCCTCTGAGCATAGCAGGCCTCCCAATGACCTGATTGAGCAGGGCCTGGAACAGAAAGGTCATCTGACCAGGAGGAAATGGAAAATGCTCTGTAGTGCTGGGTGTTTCCTTTCCAGGGAAGTTCTTTCCATTCCTGAAAGCTCCTTAAGATTCTCTCTGCTAGTATTTCTTCTACTGTAAGTGTCACGTTATCTTCTTCCCATCTGTGCAGGGTCAAATTAAGTTGACTTCTTGAGACCCAGCTCAGTGCTCACCTCCTACCTGAAGCCCTCCCAAGTACTGCATTCCAAATCTATCTTGTGCTCCCTTAAATTCCCTTTGTATTACATCAATGTATTTATTTATATTTTGTATGGCTCTCTAGCATGTGGCATAGTTATTTGTACATATTAGCTCTCCTAAGAGACTAAAATATCCTTGAGGAAAAGGTCTCTGTTCGGTCCATCTTGATAAGAATGTCCTCATCCTATAGCTACGACAGTGCCTGCTGCAGAGGGGGTGCCCAACCCATGCTTTTCAGCATGCTCATGAAGACAAATAACTCTGCATGAAGCCTGACTTGTCAATGTCCAATGGAGAAGGAAGCCATGGGCCAGCCTTCCAGATGAACATGAGTGAGAACCTGTAATCTAGGAGAGTAAATGAGTGAGGAAGTGTCAGGGCACTGTGAGTTCTCTTGCTAGCATAGGCCAGAGGTTTCGGCATATTGGAGAGAGAAGGGTCTATCCTTGCTCTGTATATGAGAATAATTACATGGACTTTGTTCACCTTCCTCTTAATTTATTATTGAGAGGTGGCTTGGCAGAGTGGTTACAAATAAGCACTTGAGTCTGATGGCCCGAGTTTGTACTATAGCTCCACCGCTCACCTGATGTGCAACCTTGTGCAATCTACTTGCCCTTCCTGTGCTTTTCCCTCAACTCTGAAATGTGGGTAATAATAATACTTGCCCTTTAGGGTTGCTGTCAAGATAAGAAAAGGTAACAGATATAGAGTACTTGGGCAGTATCTGGCACATGGTTAGCACTAGCGGCAGTTACTGTATATTATATACCTATGAGTCAAAGCACAAAAGCAACTGTGCTCAGCTCTGAGGGAACAAAGGAAGCTAAGAGGTCTAGGTTCAAATCCTGACAACCAGCTGTGTAAGTGTGGCTTCCTTGAGCATTAGTAGTGCCTCAGCTTTTGCATCTCTAAAATGAGAGCTGAACTTGTTGCTGTCTGAAAGCTTCTCTCACGCTCTATTTTGATGGTTTTATGAATATTTAGGAAGAGACAAGGTGAAGGAAACAAGCACTACACTCAAATGCTAACTTTACATACCCTTTTCTCATTCCTTGTCTTCTTATCTCCTTTTCCTTCTCTCCAGCATTCCTTATGTCACCTCTGATTTGTCCCGCACCCCTCTTCTCTCTCTCTCATGCAGGTACATTGCCCCCTTTTCTTATAACCTCCTTTAATCTCACTCTTTTCAGACCCTGTCTCTGGCACAGCAGTTTGTCAGAAAACTCAGGGTGAAGGGGTCTGGGCAGAAGGGCCTGGCCCACATCTCCCTCAGTTACCCATAAAGCTGGAGAGCCAGCAGGAGGATTAGGCTTTATTGGATATATATGCCCTGGCTTTACGGGGGCTGAGCTTTCTATGACACGTCAGGAACTGTGGGCTTGACAAGTAGTCAGGGCACTGGAGAAAAATGAAAAAGGATTTAAAAAAAATTTTTTTTAATAAATGATAAGGAAGAAAGAGAAAATTAACAAATTCCAAATGCCTCCCCTTGTTCATTTCCCCAGGGAGGGGGAGGAGGAGGGCCCTTGGTGAGGGATGGAGGGTGGGGGGTCCATCCCCACCAGCCCTACCCTGTCCCACCTGCCTGTGGAGCCAGCCACCTGGCCCCTGGCTTGGCAGCAGAGTGAGCTGCTGACTGGGACAGCTGGAGGGCTGTCCTCCTGTGTAAGACCTCTGCCTGTCTGTTTCTCTCACTCTGCTGTGTCTCTTCTCTTTCTCTGTGACTGACTCTCCCCTCTCCCTCTCTCCACCACCCCTCTGGCAACCCTTCCCCAACCTTCACAGAGAGACTCCAATTTAAGCAGAAATGGCCATTTGGTCCCTGAGTTGACATCTCTGTTGCTGCAGAAGCTCCTGCAACTAACAGAAAACCTTGGGTTTCTTACTTCCTTATGTGGAAAAGAGAAAACAATTGCTCCAACCCCACTATCTGCCTCCTGTTCTCTGCCTTGCTCCTCTCCTTGCCTAGAACCCCCTCAGCCAGGTTCTCTCTTCCCCCAAATCCAGGGCAAAATGGCATTTGGACAGGAGGGTAACTCCTTGGCTGTGTTAACTCTGCTTGCTCTTCTACCCCATCCTGGTTCCACCATAGGGTGGAAGTACCATCCATGTTGCATTTCAATGAGGGTTTGCAGGGGGCAGCAGAGACCCCAGCCTGATCTTGTAGTTCCGCAGTTCCCCACATTGCTCACTGATGGTTATGTTTTGTGAACATTACTCTGAAAGGCTGGAGCTGATGAGAACCCTGTCTTTTCTTCCCCCCCCCCCCTTTTCTTCCCCCCGCCCCCCAATAGCCTGGCAACCTCCATCCACTGCCTCCCAGCCCTGAGATGGAGGCACCAGGCTCCGGGGCCACATGTTGCTGCTCACTGCTCTCTGCAGCTCCACCAGCCTGCACTCCCTCCAGAACCACCTGCTACCCTACTGCTCAGCCCCAGCCCCAGCCCCAGTGCATCTAAAGGCCCACTGCTGCCAACAGCACATCAGATGCCTGCTCCCACCACGTCATCATGCTCTTTCTCCTAAGTGACAAAGTGAACATCACCATCCTCCCAGTCCCCAGGAGTGGACCCATACCATCTTCAGATCTGCCTTCCCTGGCCCAGCACTCATAGCCTAAAGCTGCAGTCTCTGGAGAACCTTCAAGTCCACCTCTCCCTGTCCTCACATCCACATCATCTGTCCGTCATTGCTGCCAGGCCTCCACCTGTTCTTCCTGCCTTGTGTCCCAGGCCCCTTCAAGCCACTCTGGTCTCTACTTCAGGGGTTTCCAGTCCTAAACCTAGGCTCCCTCAAGAAGTTGTAACAACTCCCTATTGCTTATGAATCACAACTCCCTTTTCAACCTTATGTTTTACTGTGTCACTCCCACTCCTGACTACCTCCCAGCATTCTCCCAACTCCCCAGGCTCTTCCTAGCTCCCCATCTGTCTCCATGCTGTTTCTCAGCCTGGGACTTCCTCTCCCCCAGCCTGTCACTATGTCTTGTCTGACAATTTATGCTAATAAGATATCTTGCCTGGGAAAGGCACATAATAAACATTTGTAGATGGATAGATTTAAAATTTTAAATCTAAGAGTCATTTATTTATTTTAAGAATATGCACTGAGTGGCTACTGTGAGTCTGGCTGCACTAGACACTGGAGATACAAAACTAGGTAGGAAGCAACCTTGGTTTCTATTCTTGATGTGCTCCCAGTCTAGCGGAAAGGCAGAAATAGAAATAAAGGAATTCCAGTGCAACAGTAAGTGGTAAATAGGTCTTCATTTACTAAATGTCTAGTTACTGAAAATTGGGAAATGAACATTGAGGAGTTTCAGTTCTAGTGGAAGAGACTGACAAGAAGAAGGGAAACAGGGACAAGTGGGGTTTATTTATATCTTCTCTGGGCATGTGCAGCAGGGATAGTTGGTCCGTCTTTGCAGGTGCAGGAAGCCATGTCTAAGCTAAGTAAGGAAATGAGAGGAACTCAGGATGCAGGAATAGGGTCAGGGTGGGGAGCAGGGAGAGGAAGTAGTGGGGGTGGTGAGCAAGGCTGGAGTGGAGGTGGGGGAACTTAGGTGTGTGGACGAAGAGGCTGGTTGTGAAAGAGGAAGCTTAAGAACTGAGCAAAGGCTGAATCAAGAAGGCCTCAGGGAAGGAATTTGGGTGTTAGCCTGCACATCAAAGTGTTCAAGCAGCACAAAGTGAGGTGGCCATTTTGTACTTTAGAACCATCACTCTACTGATCTCCTTCATTAATTTTTCATTCATTCACTGACTCATTCAATATCTATTGAGCACCTATTACATGCCAGGAGTGATACTACACATTGCTGGGAAGGTGAGTTTAGAGTTTGAGGTTCAGTTCAGAGGCTGAACAGAAATCAGGAGTGAAGACAGTGGCCTAGAGTAAAGTGATGGAAGTAGGGATGGAGCAGTTTCAGAGATAGAAGCTTTAGAACTTGTTGGTAAAGTAAATGGGCTGTGTAGAAATGAGAGCTGGTAAAAATAGTTACAAAATTTATTGAGCTTTTATAATAAATCACAAAATATATGATAGGTATATTCTAACTATTTTATATGTATTCTCTAATTCTTATAACAGAGGTGAGCTCTATTGTTATCCTCATTTTCCTGAATAAGGAAACTGCAGCACAGAGAGGTTGAGTGACTTACCTAAAGTCACACAGTAAGTTGCAAAGCCAGGATTTAAATATAGGCAGAAGGGAAAAAGAGGCATATTCCTAAGATGAAAGCAGCCTGAGTAGAAGGGCAAGGGGAAATTTTTTTGTACATGTCAGACAGAAAGCAGCAGAAACATACATTTATCTCAGCAATTTTGACAATTTTAGACAAATTTAAAGACAAAGTAAAATATTACAGCAGCTTTGAAGTTTGAAATTAAACTGTGAGGGATGCTTCCCTAAGCCAAGATTTCTAACAGTTTTTGGAGAGCAGACTTCACCTGTGAAAGTAGGGGGAAGGGAGTGGCAGCCTGCTCAGAGGACCAGTTTCCCTAAAGCAGAAGGGTCTTTTCTTTGTTGGGTTGGAACATCAATAAGAACCATTCTACTCAACTTCAGGAAAACCTCATTAATATGGAGCTCTGTCAGCATTCCAGTGTTTCCTTGGATTATGCTGGCAACACAACTGCATATATGTTGCTGAAGTGTGTTATATTTGCATATATCCAAGACTAACTATAACATTTGCAGGGCCCAGTGCAACATTAAGATGAAGGGTCACACTCTGGCCAGGTGGCTCAGGTGGTTGTAGTACCATCCTCATACACCAAAAGGCTCCAGGCTCCATCCCTGATCAGGGCTCATACGTAGGTTGCTGGTTCAATCCCCAGTTGAAAAGCATATGGGAGACAACTGATCAATGTTTCTTTCATCCCCTCCACTCTCTAAAATCAATAAATCAATAAACATATCCTCAGGTGAGGATTAAAAAATAATAATAAAATAAAATTAAGGGCCACTTGCTCAAATGTTATTAAGAATTACACCACACACAGGGCCTTTCTGAGTGTAGGGCTCTATGTGACTACACTGGTTCCAAACCCATGAAACTAGTCCTACATGGTTCACTCACCCAATTGTGTTATACATTTCTTTAGGGCAAGGACTATGTTTTCTGTCCAAAAGCTACTTTGGAGTGCAAAGCAGACTCATCAAATTTTGGAAAAACAAAATAAAAGAAGGAATCATTACATTTCTATGCCAAGCCCTGCTGTGGGTGTGTTTTATAGAAGAGTAAACAAAGCCATGGTTTGCCTAACGTTAATTACTGTTAATGATGGATGGATGGATAAAAGCACACACATATTTCTACTCCAAAGCCCACACATTTGCAACATACCTTCAGCAGTGTGATGATTCATATGAAGGGGACCTAAGCCAGATCCCTCGAAAATTCTGTCTCTCTCACCAAACCATGAAGACTACTGAAATGCTCAGAAAAATGGGATGCTTCATGCAGGATCAGATTCTTGCTTCATGAAGCCCCACCTGACCTTAGCTGGGTGGCATCCAGTATTTATAGGAATCAGAAAACTGAAGTTAGAGATGGCCCAGGGACCTGGGATGGGCTGAGACTCAGGGTGGGGTGTCAGCTAACAAGTTAATAGGCATTAACTTGTTAGGTTGGAACATCAATAAGAACCATTCTACTCAACTCCAGGAAAGTAGACCTGCTATGTGCCAGACCCTGTGCTGTGATCTGGGAATGGAGAACACGTCAAGGATAAAGTAAAATGGAGGGATGCGGTCAGGACTATACACATTTTATTTGTTAATTTTTCAAGCTGCAAGTTTAATTTTTAAATCAAGTTTCTGAAATGTTTATAGCATAAAAATAACCCCATTATAATGGCTTCCTAAGGATTTTAGCTTAGTAAAGCAGTTATTCCCAATATTTTTGCTCATTTCAAATTCTAAAATACTTCAAAACCTCCCACATCAAAATAGTATTTTTTTGAGTGATCTGTTCATCAAGAAACTGTGTAATGACAGAAAGCCATACTTGAAAATGTGTTTTATTCATCACAACCTTGATAACATTTGACACATAATTGCACACAATATATGTGTGAGATATACTAGGACAGGGGCCCAGGGACTGAGTTAGATGCATGCAAGGATTCACTCACCCAAACATACCCTACCGTACACATGTGCAGGTGTGCAAGTGTGCACACATACAGGTGAGAAACACACCAGGCCACTGCACATAACCCAGAGCATGAGCCTTAGCTTGAGCTGCAGCTCACAGATGCCATCAGATGATGGGTCTATTCCAAGGGGTATGTTTGAAGATTCTCAAGGTTCTGTCTGCAAACCCAGTATGGCCTGGTCCCGCCTCAGGTCTCCTAGAGAAGTGGCAGAGAGATGAACTTTCTGATTTGCTGGGAGAAAGCAGGGAGTAGCTACCTGAAAATCAACCAGAAAAACTGAGAATGAAGGTGCTGCTCAAGGGTGGGTCTCATAGCAGCCCCTGGGCTGAACCTGTGATTACACCTTTTGATTCTAACCACTGGGTGGACAGAGCAGCTTCATCTAGTGTAGTTATTCTTCCTTCAGCGGGCTTTCCTGTGATAAGTGCAGCAATTAGAGCTGAGTGGGGTGTAAATGGCTATCCAGATGCTCCATTGTCCTGGGAGCTGGCATTAACAAGGATGAATCGAGGGAAGGTGGCCTTGGCCCCTAGGACCCCATCAGGGTACCTCTCTGCTGCCACTCTCCCCAGAGTGCAGCCATAAGTCTGGGAGCTTGGTTATTTATAGTCAGGTTCTGATATCTCACATGATTACCTTTCAGATCTGAAGTGTGAGGGCTACTTTATGTAAATAGCACGATGCAAACTAATTGCAGCTTTTGTGGTGCACCTCTCTTTTCCCATTTTATCTTCTGGTGCCACCTCCCACTTCCCCATAATTCCCAGCACCATCAGTACCTCGTTTCTTGCAAAGATCAGAAACAGCACAGTGTTATTGGAAAGCCAACAGCCCAGCAGAAGTGCCACCGCCTCCATTAACCCCTGGAAAAGGTGATTCTCTCAAGGGTGCCAAAATATACCACATTAGACTTAATTTCTGAAACTTTGCTGGCACTCTTGTAGCTGTTTGCCCAAAAGCCAGCATAATTACAACAAAGCATGGCATCTCAGCGTCTACACTTTGGCCAGTACCTCTGAAGTCAACTAGCCCAAACTTCTAACCTGGATGTCTCCTGTTAGAATACCTGTCTGTTCATCTTTTCCTTGACCACTTCTAAAAAGGTGAGCTCACCTTTTTCCAGTGCTATTTACTCCAAATTTAAAATAATTATTGGAAAGTTCTTGTTTTGAACTGTAATATGCCTCTTTAAATGTGCTCTTAGTAAACAGAAAGAAAAACTTTTATCGTTTTCCACATGATGCCTTGGCACCTACTGGGAGGCAGCTAAGCTACTGTCAGGCCTGGCCTAGCTCAGCTTTTGCTGTCCTCCTTCATTCCCAGCTGGGGCCACCCGAGCCTCACCTCTGGACTCAGTTCTGCTCTGGGTGCTAGGGCTGATATTGGCCTTGGGCAAGAGGGATTTAAGGAGCTCAAGCTCAACTGTGAGGGATTAAAAATCAATTTTCTTTCAAAGCTAATCTGGATAATAGTTTTTTTATGTATACATCATTTTCTGATTAAGCTGGATTTTTGTTTTTGTGATAGTAGTTAAAATTTTTTACTGCTTTGTGACAGATACTATGCTAAGCACATTATAGTTTATTTAATTCTACGAGCAGTTTTCTACAGTTGATATTATTACCTTCAGTTTACAGATGAGGAAACTGAAGCTGAGAGGTATATAGCAACTTTCCATGGTTACAAAGGTGATAAGCCCCCTGGTTAGCCACTTCAATGCCATGCTTCGAGCGGGGCGCCTATCGGTGCCTTGTGTTCCTCTCAGTACCTGTAGGTAAAGGGAGCACCCTTACTGGTCCCCGGTGCCCAGATTGGAGTCTCACCTGAATCTCAGCCGAAAGGTAGAGCCCAGCCATCTGCTTAGAGACTTTCCTGTCTGCTTTTCTGTCTGTGTGGATACTTAGTTTCCTCGACCTAGCATGCCTGGAACTTTTATCCCCACCCTCCTTTTCCTGCCTGGTGTGGTATTTGGTATTTGCACGTTTTCTTCTTCATAAACACAATGGTGAGGCTTTTGGAGAAGAGGCCCCCTTGCCTTTTCTGTTTAACTCCTGATGGTTCCAAAAAGTAACCCAAGGATTCTTTTAAAAATGTTTTTTTAAACCTTACCTGATGATATGTTTTTGTTTGTTTGTTTGTTTGTTTTTGTTTTTGTTTTTTTTAATTTTAGAGAGTGAGGAAGTGGAGAGAAACATGAACTAATTACTTCCTGTGCACTTCCTTACGAGGCATTGAACCCACAACCTAGGTATGCACCCTATTCAGGGATCAACCCACAGCCTTTAGGTGTACCAGATGATACCCCACCTGGCCAGGGCACCCAAAGGTTCTCAATTGCCCCATCGGAGAAACTTCTGGGTATTATGAGAAAGCTTCATCTCATCTCACACTTACGGAAACAGTTCTGATTGTACCTAATCCCACTACCTCCTTAGCAGCAAGAAAAGAGACTTGTTACTGGAATGCCTGTTCCAAAGACAAAGGAGGTGGAGATATAATCTAGAGAGAAAAACATCCCTTATCAGTTTCAAATGCCTTTGGGATCCATGGATCTAGTCTGTTGGGATCCATGGAACTAACCTGTCAGGTTTGGAGAATGTGGTTTAAAGAGTGTGGAGTTTGCCAAGTTGAAGTCTTTATTTAGAAAGCTCTGTCTCAGGGTCCAGAGTGTTTTCTTACAAGGACACAACATCAAACTCTTTGTGAAGGAAGGAGAAAGAGTCACACAGCAATTCACTCATCTTGATTATACTATGTAGACAAAAATGAAAATTTCTTTCTAAGGTCAAATATTTTAAAGGATAAATAAAAAGTGACAACCTAGATATGCTAACTAAAAACAAAACCAAAGAAAGAAACTAAAAATCTAACCAAAATAAAAAATCAAAATCAGTCCCCGGACTCATAGTCAACATGATTACATTATGATGAACAGCCAGCCCACAGTGAACCACAAATTAACTTTGCCCTCTTTAGCCTCTTAGTGGGGAACAATTTGACCTTGTGTTCCTTTAAGACAAAGCTCTGGACCTTAGGCTCTCACTGGAGCTGCCATGGCTTCCTGAGTAAAGATTATGAAGATAACCATAGATCCCTGCAAATTCTAGTGCAAATCTCTTAACCTTGAAAGAAGGCTCTTTGGATCAGATCACATGGGTATGAATCATAGGGAATGGGATGATCAGAAATCTTCCCTGGTGTTTAATTAATGAGTTTCCTTTGGTTATATATTTGGAGTCACCGAAGGGTCCCTTTTAACAATCCAACTAAGAAATCTTACAGATTGCAGAGTGCAATCAGGTGCACTCTACAGGTAGCCTTTTGGATACTCTGAAATTGCCCTCTCGTATAGTGGCTATAAAGAGGG
Source organism: Noctilio leporinus (assembly GCA_004026585.1). NCBI lineage: Eukaryota > Metazoa > Chordata > Mammalia > Chiroptera > Noctilionidae > Noctilio > Noctilio leporinus. The sequence goes on along the minus strand of PVIW01005850.1, from coordinate 52,820 downwards.
ACTGAAATGAGCATCTTAAATAGGCCAACTAAGCCACTGTTACGGAATGTGGTATTCACATTATCATTTTTTGGTTAGCAGATTTGGTTTGTCACTTCTTCTTAGTCCTCTGAAGTGTGTGGGCTTAGAAATACATTCTTCCATTTTTTTTCCTGCACATTGAATCAAAACAAAATTGGGAATAGGCCCAGACGAATGTCAGAATAGCAATTACTGAGTATGCTGCAAGGTAGCCAATTCAGAATAATTGGCAAGGGCCAGCTGGCCCCTGCTCTGGGCCTAGCTCAGCCTATTACTGAAATGAGAACCATGGGTAGCAGAGTAGTGTAGAATTGGTCATGTAATTTCCCCTGTGATATGCTTCTACAGGGAAGAACCTCTGGACAACGAGGTCCAGCTTCACCATGACCTCTCTGTGAACACATCACCCCTGGAATCAGAGGGTTCAGTGTCTGCAGAAAATTCCTTGTCCTTTGGTTTCCTTTTCCTTTTTCTTTTTTAATGACTCAATTTACTTTCCAGTATAAATGTTGAGTATATCAATCTCAGCCTTAGATAAGAGCCAATGCATTTATTTAAACTTGATTAAAGATATCAAGTAAGAAGAAATACCAGAATCCAAGCCAGTACATCGTACTACTTTTGAGATATAGACAGACACATCAAATTTATAATTAGGAATCAGGTCCAGATTGAAAAGGCTGCTTAGCTCAGTGATTCCAACATAAATCACAAATGTTCTGCTCTCTTCTAAAAAACAAGCAAACAAACAAACAAAAATGTTCATACTAGACTTTGAGGAACACAGAACCAGCCTGGGCCAATCAATTATATGATTCTGCTCTCCTGGCCTTTGATTGGTTCGAAAGGTGGGCTTATGACCCACATCACACAAATCAGTGATTTTTCTTAAGATATGTCTAACTGAAGTTGAGAGAAAGACTTTTCCTTTTCCTCTTTCATTGCAAAGATTAACTTCAGAGATGCCTATAGCTATGTTTTCTTCTAATAGAAAAATTCTTTAATGAAGACTACAGATGGAAATGGAATAAGCTGTAAGATTCCTAATAGCATTGTAGACCTTGAGTCCTGTTGTCCCTGAGGTCAATTCTACTCTTGCCAGAACTATTACCAAGCTAATAAATTTTATTTTATTCCTGGACCTCCCTCTTTTAATTGGCTTCTAAATATTGGCATTTTCAAGGTTCAGTTCCAAACCGTTTATATATATCCTGTTGGTAATATAATCTAGTTCCTTGGCTTTAAGTTCCATTTGTGCTGACTTTGTCATTTATAACTTGAACTCTGATCTCTGTACCCATATATCTGGCTACCTATTCAATAATACCTCTTGGTTATCTGGTAGTCATTTTGATTGGACTCCCAGTCTCCCCATTTCACTAATGGCACCACTGATTGCATTTTTCAGTTATTTAAATAAAAAACCTAAGCATCATTCTTAAAACCCTGTTTACCCAGTCCATCACCAAATTCTTCTTGTTCTATGTCTAAAATAAACTTATCTTCTTATTGTTTCCCATTTTGGTCTACCACAATAGTCTCCTAATAGGTTTCCTTGCTTGTACTCTTGACCACTGTTCTATGCCTCCACACAGCACATAGAGCTTTCTGTACTTTTCTTTTTTCTTTCTTTCTTTTTTTTTTTTTTACCTTCAGTCACTTCCACAATAATTAGTAAAATCCAAACTTCTTATCATGATCCATAAGACTCTGACCTGCTGCTGTCCATCTCTCCAACTCATCTTCTTTTTATTTATTTATTTATTTATTTTCAGAGGGAGGGGAAGGGAGGGAGAAAGAGAAAGACAGAAACATTGATGTGTGAGAGAAAAATTGATTGGTTGCTTCTTCTGTGCCCCCAAATGGGGACCTGGGTTGCAACCCAGGCATGTGCCCTGGCCAGGAACTGAATGGCAACCCCTCCATTCACAGCCAGGCACTCAATCCACTGAGCCACACCAGCCATAGCTATAATTCTTTTTCTTAATTAAGTCTTCTTTCTTTGAAACTGCCAAATGTGCCCTCTGCCTCAGGGCCCTTGAATTTGCTCATCTCTATGCAGAATGTTTGCATGACTTTTTTATTAAAAATGCCTAAGAGAAGCCTTCCTTGTTCCCCAAATCTAAGTTGACTTCTCAGTAATGTTCTATGTTATATAAGTATCTTATCACAGTTTGGTATTTTCTTCTTATTCATTCTTTATATTTTATCTCTGTACTAAAATGTAAGCATCATAAAACTCAGGAATTGTTTTTTCAGTACTATACTCTTAGCACCTAAAACAGTTCCTGGCAAAAAGAAGTGCTCAATAAGTGTTTGTTGAATGTATAAATAAAAGCTCTTTAGTTGGGTTTCTCTCACTTTCAAGTAAAGGTGATTTTGAGAGATACAAAATATTTCTTCATAGTCTACACAAAAATCAATGACAATAAGTTTGGTAGTAATGGACCTTAGGTTATAAAGCTGTGTTGAATGCTATAACAATAGGATCAACCATGATTCTTACTATTTATTGAGCATTTACTATATACCAGACATAGACTTTTCTTTTTACAGCCTTAGAAACTGAGACCCAGAAAGATTTTATGACTTGTCCAAGATTATATAGCAAGTAAAATTGGTGAGTCTCAAAATTGAACTTGGAAGTTCTGTTTCCAGTCAGTATTGCCTCACAACATCACACAGCACATCTAAAGTAAATATAACAACAAGTATAAAAGATCAATATTTAACAAGTCAACGTCTAACTTCTTATTAGGTATGAGGTTTTAAGATATTTTGTTAGATAGAAATGTTACTGCTGAAAATGATAGAATAAAATATGAGACAAAAAGTACTTCAGGGGGAACCTAGGAAAATAAGCTTAACAAAAAGTTTGAATAATCAAAGAATGTCAAAAGTTCATTACCTGTCGCACATTTAATGTAGTGTAGCTTTAGAAGACCCAAGTCATGTATAGTGATAATGAGATACCATAAAAGCTATTATGAAAGTATTTTGAGTAAGAGAAATTGTATCATGCATATGTGAAGTTTAACTATTTTCAGGTGGCTAACATCTTAATCCCAGGGACAAATGTCTAAACAGACATCCAAGGTGTTTGCAATTTGCGGGGAGGGGGTGAAGAAGAGAAGGAGTGGGGAGGAAAAATGATAGAGAGGGAAGAGAAGAAAGAGGACAGAGAAGGAAGGGAGAAAGAAAGGAAGGAAGAGAAAAAGGAAGGAAGGGAGGGAGGAAGGAAGAGAAGGAGGGAAGGAAAGAGATGTCAACCTTGTCTGCCATAAGATAAACCCTCTGGACTAACCACTGTGGACCCCATTTGCTCTCAGTATTTGTAGATGCTCCATCTGGTGCTGAACTCTGCTCCAGCTCTGGGACTCTCAGGCTGGCCTCACATCTTATTGCTGTTTCTTCAGATGCAGCCTCTCTGATGCCCCTTCTGCATCAGAGGTCTAGGAGAATAATTGTAAGCAGTGTACAGAATCCACTGTCTAATTTCCTTTCCACCCAGGAAGACCCATCCCTGGACTGCTGCCCCACCCTGATTTAGAATCTCAACACTTTCTCCCTGGCTCTCTCTCCAAGGTGTCCCTTAGTTTATAATGGCCGCACTACATCGCTGTCTCATTTATCCATGGCTTCCCTCCTCTGGACCACTCTATCCTCTGATACATTTTGATGAAACTCTTATTTTCCTTAACCCTTCAAACTATAACTCAGCCAGGATTTTTGCCAACCTTATCTTCTCCCAGCAGTCTTAACTGATGCAGCCAATTTTTATCCTACTCCCTCTCGTTTTCTCCATTTCTAGGCTAGATGTTTCCTTCACTTATTAATTATCAAAATACCCAAATAAAACCTAAATATATACTAACTTATCTTCTCTTTTTTTTGTCATCAGGGATTGAAGTACTGCTATCTGTTCCTTTCTGCTACTAAGAAATTCCCTGGATAAAAAAATAAATATAAAAACATTGAAATTATCCATTTATTTAATTACAAGGCACTTGCTTTCATAAGCCACATTTTCACTGCTGAGAAGGTTCTGATTTGGCAACAAAAGGCACAAGCTATTTCTAGTGAGAGCGGCAAGGAGTCAGTGTTAGCAATGTGATCGTGTGAAATGCATGTGGAGATGCTTTAATGGTTTCCTACCTTTGAGGGAGGGGCAGCCAGGGGTTGGGGACCCTAGATGGAAAGTACAGATATAGAGAGATGGATAAAGTGAATGTTGGAAGATCAAGGGTTGGAACAAAATCTTAGAAAGGGATAGAGTAACACGAAGAAATTTCATATAGATACAAGTATGGAAGAAAGAGTTGTAGGAAATAAAAGATGGAAAGTGGTGAAGGACAGAAAAGTAAGAGATTTAGGGAGAGAAAGAAATTAAGGTTACCAGTCAAAGTTATTAAAAGTTGGGAGTCAGGTCATTATCACCTGATGATGATGATGGCAATTTTAAGGTTTACATGTTGCCATTTTTTATTAAATCCTCAGAGGTTAAATGCACAGGATTTAAGTATTGCTTGATATTTTCCTATTCAACTAGGTTTTTATTGAGATAGGAACATGAGTATATATTAGACCAGTGTTCTTTTCTAAAGACAAGTAAAAGCAATATAAATAAAAGCAAATGTTGAAGAAATTAAATAGACACAATTGAGATGTTATAGCCAATTTAACTATAGTTTTTATTATTTTTCACTTTTACTTTGGTTTTTTCATTGACAGTTAGACCCAAAGTTGATTTTTTTTTCTTCAGACATTGAAGAGCAGATCTAGGGCCTAGCCTGGAAATAGTTACTTTACACTGTATAGTTCTGACACTAGCTGCTCATGGCTGTGGGTCTCAGAACATCACAAGAAACTTTATTATTTGTATGAAAATTCTTAATTGCAATATTATCCATACCAAAGTTCATGGATTCTATCTAATGTAGTTGCTGGAATAAAATGTCTTCTCTATCTTACAGATCACTTGAAAGGCTCATGGATTTCATCTAGCTTTAGAACAGCAAACAGATCTCATCTCAAGAGAAAACACTGGTTAATAGATGGTAGCTGCCAAGGAAGCTTTGCCAAGAAGGGATGTGTTTAGGATGAGGGTGTGTTCAGAGGAAAAGTATTCTGAGGCTGATTAGTTCTCTGTGCCATAAATATGGGAGCAGGGAGTGAGGGCAAAATGCTTGCAGTGAACTCAGGACCTCACAGCCTGGCCTGAGCTGCCTGGCTGAGCCCTGTTTAGGTAACCACTTGAGAAGTATGAGACTGTTCTCTTCTGTAGGCCCAGAAGGAGAAAAAGCAGGAGACTGTAGGGCTAGCCTAAAGTAACAAGGCAAGCCACTTCCTAGTGTTCACTGAACACTATTTTATCTTCTAATTCTATGCCTGCTTATTTGTAATAGTAGCTCTATGAGGAAAAGAAGGGACCCTAAGTTTAAGTCTTTTTCATTAACATTAACATAGTGACTACTGTATGCCAAGCACTTAAGACACGTTGATTATTATAACTTTATCCAGTTCTCATGGAACCCACAACCTGGTTGGAGTGGGCAGGGAAATCACTTAAATTAAAAATTATTTTAATATACTATGAGTCATGCAATACTGAATGCCAGTCTCTTACATAAAACCTTTCTGTGACCCATCATTTTTTGCCTAAAGTACAAATTTCTTACTATGACACACAGATCTCTTTAACACATCCCATTTACCTTTCCAACTTTCTCTCTCCTACACTCTGCTTCATCTGCACTGAACTTTAAAAAAATTTCTCAAATCTTATTTCATCAACTCCAGACTCTCACCACACTACTCACTCAATCTAGAAAATTCATTTCCCTTCCCATCCGATGCCCAAAATGCTCTGCTAACTCTTAGACAGCCTTCCTCCAGCACATCTATTCTGACCTCACCTGTCTGGGTGATGCAGCCTGTATTCCCGTATCACATTACATTTGCTCATCTGAGCAGGTACCACATTCCTTGTTACCCATTTCTGCCTGTGGACTGGTCTATGAGGGCAGGGACCAGGAATACCTGTGCATCAGTGCATTCCTAGCACATAGCACAGACCCTGGCACAAATCAGGCTCTTATGAGGTATTTGCCAGATGAGTAAATACACAGAAGTCGTATCCAAGTGGGTGGTTCACTATGTTTTCAGTTTACTATTTTTGGGTATTGAACACAGAAAGAAGTCACCGGGATTTATTTGAATCTCAGGGGAAAGAATTGATTACCTTTTCATCTCAGTAGCTTCTACATTTTTCTAAGAAAATCACTCTAGGTCATTCTCTGATACTTATTTTCAGTTTTTAAGCTACAAAATGTTAGTTAAGATACATAAAATGTAACCTCCCCCTCTCATGGATATTTGGCATTAAAACTTGATTCTGGAAGGCAAAAAGTCTTCAAGAACTGGATAAATGAAGAACAACAATAATAAATATGTATATAGAGCTTTAGAGTTTTAAAAGGCTTCCCAAGTATTTTTATTTGCTTCCTATAGTAAATTAAGGTTCAGAAAGTTTAATGACCTGCCCACCATCACAAAGACCAAGAATCAAAATGAATTGATCTTTTAAGTCCAAATTCTATACTCTTTCTTCCACAGCACCACGACTCCCTGTGGCTGATGGAGGAATTCTAGGCATTGAACAGAAGTGCCTGTGAACTATTTGAGGACAGGGCAGGTCTGCCTGGTACCATCCAAATCACACCATGAAGTGACCTCCTCCTCTGCCCAGCACGAAGCTGTTCCTGGGGAAAAGATATGGCAAAGACCCCTTATGAAAACCCATTATTGAACTCTAATCTGGGTCCAGTGCTAAGCTGGATGAATGGGTTCTGGGGCTGTCACTGGATGTCACCTTATATCTTAAGGTCAGTGTAAGACATTCACAGGTACACAGTGGCCAGAGATAGAACAATTTCAAAACAATTTCTGGTTAGTGTTACTCTAACTAGAAAAAGTAGTTTCTATTAAAGGTTTCACTGGAGTCAGCTGATGGTAAATGTGAAATCATGTCCTGGCAATGTGATCCCTTCCAGACATTAATGCTATCATGGGAGTGCCGAAGCTAAGATGGACAACAGGGCCTTAAGACATGGAAATGAATTGATACAATTAATCTGGAGTTGGAAACTGGGTATCATTTGAATCTAAGAGGCATAGTTGAACCGAAGATACCAGGGCCAGTGAGTTAAAGAGAATATTCTGCTGTGATAGGATTCTTTTAGAAAGTTTAAACCTTATAACCTTGAAAGGAACTTGCTCTGAAAAGAGCTCCACACAGCTGATGGAGAAACCAGTTGACTAGGAGGATGAACACAGAAGGGAGGTGGCCATTAGCACTGATAAATGCATCTCATTCTAAAATTCCCAAAGTCTTTCTTATGCTTCGTGAGTCTAGATCCAGCCTTCCTCTACTTCCCAGCTCCATTCATTTACAAGTTAGGAAGTCTCTCTCCCCTTCCTTCAGCTCCCAGATTGGCAACACACAGGAACTTAATATTCTCTCTGTCATTCAGCCTTCCCCTACCTCAGGGAGAAAACTGCCACTGATTATAGGCCTACCAAATTAAAGGTTCAGGAGACTTAAGTGAGCAATTATTATCAACTACAAAATACTGGAAATTGTTTATTAGGCATCATCTGATTGTTTACTTTGACAGCTTCCCGTTGAGCTTTCTAACTGCTCTGTGAAGCAGGAGAGCTGTTCTGATGTAGTCTGATTGGTCTCTTGAGTTTTCAGAATTTGTAACTGAGGGAGGGTAACTCCTCAGAATTCAGGAGTCAATCTGTCCATCCATCTGCCTCAAGGCAAGCTTTAATCATATCAGTGTAAATTAAGAAAGTAGGAAACTAGAGAAAATAGAACATAGGGATCCCTAATTTAAAATTGTCCATGAATGGGAATTCCTAAATATCCTTGTATCATGGTGGAAGTAGTTTAGAGGTCAAGTCTATCCCCACAGTAGTGGCTTTACACATAACAGAGTGTGCCTACACTCATGACCTTTTTAGCAATTCTCACAGCCAAACTCTGGGCTTCACTGAATTCCTGTTTATTTTTCAAGCCTAGTTCTACAGGTTGGATTCTGTGAGTCTCTGATAGCTTTCCAGTTAAAATAAGATAACCTAGTAGGTTTCTGTTGCTTCTTGCCAATCGTAGCAGGGGCACATTCACACCCAGTTTCCTGAGTGTTTATAAAATGCCACAAGATGCTCTAGAGTAGAGGATCACCTAATTCAGGTTCAGTGGGCCAATGAAGTATATCCAGAGACCACCCTAAGTTGAATCTTGAAGGATATTATTAAAAGGTGAGTAAGGAGGGAAGGGTGTGTCATGGAGAATGAGCAACAATTGCAAAAGGCCAAGAAAGTGAAAGAGAATATGGCATGATCAAGCAAGTCAAAGGTCTCTATGGTCAATCAGTATTTAACAAAGACAGCAAGAGAATAAAATGAAGTAAAAATAGCCTCTTCAACAAATGGTGCTGGGAGATCTGGATAGGATATAAAAAAAAAAAAAAGAAACTGGAACACCAACTTATACCACACACCAGAATAAACTCAAAATGGATAAAATACATCAGTGTAAACCATGACACCATAAATGTCCTAGAGGAAAACATAGGCAGGAAACTTTCAGATATCCCACGTAGCAATAGTCACCTAAGGTAAGGGAAATAAAGGAAATAATGAACAAATGGAACCACATCAAACTTAAAAGTTTCTGCTCAGTTAAAGAAAACATCAACAAGATGAAAAGGGAACCAACTGTATGGGAAAACATATTTGCCAATGATATCTCAGACAAGAGTTTGAACTCCAAAATACATAAAGGACTTATACAACTCAACACCAAGAAGACAGACAACCCAATTTAAAAATGCGCAAATGACTTAAACCGACACTTCCCCAAGGAGGACATACAGAGGGCTCCTTGGCATATGAAAGAATGTTCACCATCACTACCCATCAGAGAGATGCAAATTAGAACCATAATGAGATACCACCTCACACATGTCAGGATGTCCATCATTAACAAATCAACACACAACAAGTGCTGCTGAGGATGTGGAGAAAAGGGAACCCTGGTGTACTGCTGATGGGAATGTAGACTGGTACACCCACTGTGGAAAACAATATGGAATTTCTTCAACATGCTAAAAATCAAACTGCCTTTTGATCCAATTATAACAGGGCCATGGGGGAGGGGTACCCTCAGGTTTAATGGGGCCTTTTTGCCCATATCTCCAAAAAGAAAAACTCTTAATAACAGAATTTGGTAGAAAGGAAAGATATTTTGTCTGTTTGAAGGTTATACAAATTTATATTGAAGGTGCAGCTATGCTGTTAATTCCCACTCCCTTTAAAAAACACCCAAAATATATACACAATCCTGCCTGATTAGGCTAGCTTTAAAATAGACAAGCATGTGGTACCATTTTTCAGAAACACAACAGTTCACAGCTTAGCATTCCAGTTATAAATTCCAAGTTCCTGGCAGCTGCTATATTCAATTAGGGGAAGATCTTGCACACACTCCCTAACTCTTACACCATAGGTAATTCCCTATCTCTGTGCAACCTGCATGTCTCCCTTCCCACCTTTCACCTCCCCCACCTCCCAAACCAGGTGAGTTCTTTCCTGTTTCTCAGGCCACATGTCTGTCTTTGGGTCATCCAGGAAAGAAAGAGAGAGAGAGAGAGAGAGAGAGAGAGAGAGAGAGAGAGAGAGAGAGAGAGAGAGAGAGATTGGTGGTTGCTGCCCTATTTTAAATCCTCTTTGATGTAATGTGTACAGTAAACAGTTCTGACCGCTGACATAATTTTGCACAGACTATAAGCTTTTTTTGTCACTATCCTCTGGGTAAGGCCCCCCTCCTATTCTCTTGGCACAAAAAGTACAAAAGCTAGTCCACTGAGCCACACCCCACCCTGCCACTTCCAAACCACAAAGGGGGGATTTTGGCTTTCTCCCACTCCGTAACACAATGATTTCACTGCTGGGACTATACCTGAAGAACTCTGAAACACCTATTCAAAAGAACCTATGCATATCTAGGTTGATAGCAGCATTATTTATAATAGCCAAGTGCGGGAAACAGCCTAAGTGCCCATCAGTAGATGAGTGAATCAAAAAACTGTGGTACAATTACAAAGACCATACACCATGATCAAGTTGGCTTCATCCCAGGGATGCAAGGATGGTACAACATTCGTAAATCAATAAGTGTAATACACTACATCAACAAATTGAAAAATAAAACCCATATGATCATATCAATAGATGCTGAAAAAGCATTTGAAAAAGTACAGCAACGATTTATGATAAAAACCTTCAGCAAAATGGAAATAGAGGGAGCATATCTCAACATCATAAAGGCCATCTATGAGAAACCTGAAGCCAACATCATACTCAATGGGCAAAAATTAAAAGCTTTCTCCCCTAAGATCAGGAACGAGACAAGGCTGTCCACTTTCTACACTTCTATTCAACATTGTCTTGGAAGTTCTAGCTATAGCCATCAGAGAAGAAAAAGGAATCCAAGGTATCCAAATTGGAAAGAAGGAAGTCAAACTGTCATTATTTGCAGATGATATGATAGTGTACATACAAAACCCGATGGGCTCCACCAAAAACTTACTCAACCTAATAAGCAAATTTAGAAAGATAGCTGGGTATAAAGTCAATATCCGGAAATCAAAAGCATTTTTCTATACCAATAATGAAACAACAGGAATAGAAGCAAAAAGTAAGTCCCATTTACCATAACAACAAGAAATATAAAGTACCTAGGAATAAAATTAACTAAGGAGGTAAAAGACCTGTACTCAGAAAACTACAGAACAATAAAGAAAGAAATCAAGGAAGATACACATAAATGGAAGCATATGCCATGTTCATGGATGGGAAGAATTAACGTCATTAAAATGTCCATACTACCCAAAGCAATCTATAGATTCAATGCAATCCCAATTAAATACCAATGACAGGCTTCACAGAAATAGAAAAAATACTTCAAAATTTTATATGGAGCCAAAAATGCCCACGAATAGCCACCGCAATCTTGAGAAAGAAGAACAAGGTAGGAGGAATCACAATACCGGACTTCAAACAATACTACAAAGCTACTGTCATCAAAACAGCCTGGTACTGGCATAAGAATAGACATATAGATCAATGGAACAGAATAGAGAGCCCAGAAATTAACCCAGGACTCTATGGTCAACTCATATTTGACAAAGGGGGAAGGAAAATAAAATGGAGTAAAAACAATCTCTTCAACAAATGGTGTTGGGAGAACTGGACAGCAACATGCAAAAAGATAAAACTAGACCACCAACTTACACCATACACCAAAATCAACTCAAGATGGATAAAGGATTTAAACATAAGCAGTGCCACCATAAAGTTCCTGGAGAAAAATATACGCAGTAAACTTTTGGATATCCTACACAGAAATATGTTTACTGATACTTCACCAAGGGCAAAGGAAATCAAAGAACAAATCAACAAATGGGATTATATCAAATTGAAAAGTTTCTGTTTAGCAAAAGAAAACATCAGCAAAATTCAAAGGGAACCAACTGTATGGGAAAACATAATTGCCAATGATACCTCAGACAAGGGTTTGATCTCCAAAATATATAAAGAACTAATGTGACCCAACACCAGGGAGACAGACAGCCCAATTAAAAAATGGGCAAAGGACCTGAACAAACAACTCACTGAGGAAGATATAACAAGGGCCCAGAGGCATATGAAAGAATGCCCAACATCACTAGCCATCAGAGAGATGCAAATCAAAACCACAATAAGATATCACCTCACACCTGTCAGAAGGGCAATCATCAACAAATCAACAAACAAGTATTGGTGAGGATGTGGGGCAAAGGGAACCCTCGTGCACGGTTGGTGGGAACGCAGGCTGGTGCAGCCACTGTGGAAAACAGTATAGGGTTTCCTCAAAAAACTAAAAATGGAACTGCCTTTTGATCCAGCAATTCCACTACTTGGACTATACCCAAAGAATCCTGAAACACCAATTCATAAGAACCTATGTACACCTATGTTCATAGCAGCACTATTTAAATAGCCAAGTGCTGAAAACAGCCTAAGTGCCCATCAGTGGATGATTGGATCAAAAAACTTTGGTACATTTACACAATGTACTTTCTATACAGCAGAAAGAAAGAACTCATACCCTTTGCAACAACATGGATGGAACTGGACAGTATTATGCTTAGTGAAATAAGCTAGTCAGTGAAGGACAAATACCATATGATCTCACCCATTACAGGACAATAATGAGCAAAACTAACAACAAGCAAAACAGAACCAAATATATGAATACAGTGAGTAGGCCTTCAGTGGTCAGGGGGAAGGGGGTTGTGGGGAGGGAAGAGGAAGAGGCAAGGAAGGGGAGCAGTTTAGATAAGAACCTAGTATAAAGGAACCATGGACATGGACAACAGGTGGGATTGACTTTGCGGGGAATGGGTGGGTGGGGAAGGGGACAGAGGGGAGCAAAAAGAGGATGGATGTAATACAACAACAATAAAATTTAAAATGAAAATAAAACTGTGGTACATTTACACAATGGAATACTATGCAGCAAAAAGATAGACCTTTTACCTTTAGTGGTAAAAGGTATGGATATATAGTGGTAAAAGAAAGCATGGCTGAAACTGGAGAGTGTTACACTTAATGAAATAAACCAGATGGTGAAAGACAAATATCATATGATATCACCAATAGCAGGAACCTAATGAACAAAATAAATAAGTGACCAAAATAGAACCAAAGGCATGGAGGCAAGGAAAGTATGGTCATTGACCAGAGCGAAGAGGGAGAAGGAAGACAGAAGGGGGAGCGTTTAGTCAAGGAATTAGTATAAATGGCTCACAATCATGGACAACAGTGTGGTGATTGACTGTGTGAGCAGGGAGGGGACAGTGGAGAGCAAAGGGGGAAAAATTGATACAACTGTAATAGAACAACAATTTAAAATATAGTCTATAAAAAATGCCCTTAAAATAACCCTTTTATCTCTCACTGATTTCACATTCACTTGCATTTAAATCCTTTAGCTTAATAATCAAGGTTTCCCCATCTTCATCCTCATTTTCATCTAAACATTTGCTCTTCCCCACCCTCATTCCCAAAATTTTCTAAGCAGAGCCATTCTCTTCTTTACCTGCAACATGCAACCTGTGATTTGTCCCTAAAGTTTACAACCTAGAATCCCCTCTGGTCCCCTATTCCTGTAGCTACCCACCACAGAAGCCGAGGTGAAACACCCTGCCAGGAAGCCTCCCCCAGTGGCACCTGACAACTCATCTCCCTCTTACTAGGTTTTCTATTATATCTATACTCAGATCCATCCAATAACAATTTACTAAATATACTACCTTATTATTTCTTACCCAAGAAAACAATAATGTTTTAGCTTGAGGGCAGACTTTCTCTTATATGTCTTTTGCTTAGCCTGTAAAATTTAGCGCAAGAGAAAAAAATGGTAGCAACCCAGAAAATGCAGTAGAATATATTATTAGTGCTTATAGCACAATTATTAACGCCCTAGTCAGGGTACCACAACTGAAGGCAAACTAAAGTAACAGGTATCCTCAAAAACAATCATATGAGAAAAAGTTGAAATTGCAGATGTTTTTCAAATTTCAGTAAAAACATGAGAGATTGGGTATTTGAGAGCTATCATGTATCAGAGGGATTTAGACTTGTTTTGTCTTACTAAAGTATAAAAGCAGGGAAACTGACAAAAATTATAAAGAGGGGGCGGGCTTTTAGCTCAACATGAAGAAGTGCTCTCTCAAGGTCAGAGCTGTCAAAGATGAAACAGGTGTCCCAAGAGGTCACCAGTTCCTCTCTACTGGGGACATGCAAGCAGAAGCTTCAGGATCAACAGTAAGGAGTATCAGTGTGCAATAGTGGTTTAGAGCATGGGCTTTGCTTCCTCAACTATACAATGGGATAACTATTTCCTTTTTTCCTTTTATTTTATTATGTATATTTTATTGATTATGCTATTACAGTTGTCCCACTTTCCCCCCTTTGCTCAGTTCATCCAATACCCCCACTTCCCTCCATAAAAACCCCCACCTTATTTTATGCACAATTTCAGTCTTTGGCTTCTCCATTTTCTATACTATTCCTTTTTTAAAGAATTTATTTACTATTTTTAGAGAAAAGGGCAGGGAGGGAGGAAGAAAGGTAGAGAAACATCAATGTATGTTTGCCTTTCACCTGCCTCCAGCCATGATTGGCTGGAGACCTGGCTTGCAACCTGGTTATATGCCCTGACTGAGAATTGACCCAGTGACCTTTGGGTTCACAGGCTGGCACCTTATCCACTGTGTCACCATCCAGGGTTTCTATACTATTCTTAACATCCCCCTGTCTATTTTGTCCCTACCAATTAGGCTTGTTAATCCCTGCACTTTTCCCCCATTCTCCCTCTTCCCTCTCCTAGCCGATAACCTTCCAAATCATCCCCATATCTATTATTCTGTTCCTATGCTGGTTGTTTACTTAGTTTGATTTTTCAAAGGTTCAGTTTTTCGTGATTTTGTTGTCATCTTAATGTTCATAGTTTTGATCTTCTTTTTCTTTAATAAGTCCCTTAACATTTCATGTAATAAAGGCTTGGTGATGAACTCCTTTAGCTTTACCTTGTCCAGCAAGCACTTTATCTGCCCTTCCATCCCAAATGATAGCTTTGCTGTTAGAATAACCTTGGTTGTGGGTCCTTGCTTTCCATCATTTTGAATACTTCTTGCCAATCCCTTCTTGTCTGCAAAGTTTCTTTTGAAAAATTGGCTAGTAGTCTTATAGGAGTCCCTTTGTAGGTAACTCTCAGCTTTTCTCTTGCTGCTTCTAAGATTCTCTCTTTATCTTTAACCTTTGGCATTTTAATTATGGTGCATCTTGGTGTGGTCCTCTTTGGGTCCAACTTGTTTGGGACACTCTTGTGCTTCCTGGACTAATATGTCAATTTCCTTCACAAAATTAGGAAAGTTTTCTTTCAATGTTTTTTCAAATAAGTTTTTAATTTCTTGCTCTTCCTCTTCTCCTGGCATCCCTATGAGTCAAATGTTGACACTTTTGGAGATGTCCCTGAGTCTTCTTATACTATGTTCATTTTTTGTTTTGTTTTGTTTTGTTTTTAACTCTAGTTTCTTATTTCTGTTCTGGTTGGATGTTTATTTCTTCCTTATGTTCCAAATTATTTATTTGAATCCCAGCTTCTTTCCCTTGGTTCCCTATGAAGTTTTTCTTGTTTCACTTAATGTAACCTTAATTTCTTCCTTTATGTTGTTGCTGTACTCAGTGAATTCTCTGAGCATTCTGATCAACAGTGTTTTGAACTCTGCATCTGATAGGTTGGCTGTCTCTATTTCATTTAGTTCTTTTTCTGGGGTTTTGTTTGGTCTTTCATTTAGGCCATATTTCTTTGTCTCCTCAATTTGGCAGCCTCTGTGTGTTTGTTTCTGTGTATTAGGCAGAGATACTTTAATGCCATCTTAGCACACTTGTTAAGTTGTATGGAGCAGAGCCTTAGGTATTTGCCATGGTAAGGCAACCCACTTCATCACTCTGTGGCTCTGTGTGGAGGTAGAGCTTAGAGAGGGGAAAATGCCGTTGCCTGCCTTCAGAAGGTTTGCCTGGCACTCACCCCATTTCCAGTCACTTCACCTATTCCCCCTATGAGAATACCCTAATAGTGAATGCCAGAGTGGGTGGGTTTGTGTATGTTCTAAGTCTGTGCAGGCCATTTCAATGGACTCTCCTGAGAAACCAGCAATTTCTTCTACTACCCCAAACCCCACTGGTTTTTGTGGGAATTTATCTTCCTAGCACTAGAACCCTGGTCTGTGTGGTCTAGCCTGGGGCTGGGATTATTTGCTCCTGAGGTATTCCTCCCTATTTTTATCTACCAGACATGAATGTGGGACTGCCCATTCCACCATTGCCACCTCTCTGCATCACACCACATCTCCTTGCCTCTCCACCCCAACTCTGTGTCTCTGCCCCCCACCCTACCCATCTGGATGAATGCAACTTCTTTAGATCCTTGATTGTCAGACTTCCATACAATTTGATTTTCTGGCAGTTCTGGGTGTTATTTGTTTTGAGGTTAGTTGTAATCCTTGTGGTTGGGCAAGGAGGTGAAGCATGTCTACTTATGCCTCCATTTTGACCAGAAGTCCAACATTTTCCTCACAGAATTAATATCAAGATTAAATGATACATATATAAAGTGTTTAGAAAAGTTTGTTATTGGTAACTCTATTTTGAAACAATTAATGTAAGAAAACTTTCACACTGAATGGGGGAGTAATCAAATTCAGTATCATTGTAGTCCTTCCCAAACCCAGACATCTCTGATTATGAGTCTCCACTGGTGAACTTGGATTGATTTAAATGGTATATCTTCAGTGGAGGGCTGGTATCACATGCCTTGCACTTTCCTAGTAAATTAAAAATGATCATTTTAAGCTGATTTGTTGCTAAGACCAGAGAGTTATGAAAATATGAGTATGGGCAAGAAATCGGAAATCAAGTTTACAGTCAAATATATGACATCAGGAATAGGCAGGGGTCAAAATCCAGACTGACTTAAGAGCATTCAGAAATTAAGAGCATCCATAAATAAAAGACCAAGCAGATGAGTCTGATGGAATCAGCAAAGATCTTTATGAAAAAACTTCATTATGGAAAAGAGCTGCTTTGTGCAGGGCCCAATGACATATTCCCTGGTAAAGCAGGACTCTGGGTACCCTCTTTTAATCTAGTGAAGGCATGCACATCCATGGGGATAGAGCCCCTTCAACTTTAAAAGGATTATCCTTTCCTAGTACTGTCCCTTTATATGGAGCTGCTGGTCAAGTATCTGAGTTCTCTTACTTGTACATCTTCATCCCAGGCTGTTAGCACCCAGTGTGGATTTCTCCTTCCACCACCATTGCTAAAGCTCACCTCTGGCAACTCATCATCTTTTTTCAGTACTGGTCTCACTCAGTTCCACTTTCACACCACCTTATCCAATCTTTCATTCATACTAGCATTGGTAACACTATCAGTCTTCCTAGGGTCTGACCCTGACTCAGCTTCTGATTTTTGTTTCTCCATTTCCACAGCAGTGTTGACATCTTGAAAGGGTGACTCCTGAGATTTCCTGAAATACAACTTCTAGTCCGAATGCACACAGAGTGCTCTGTGCCCTGTCATAATATAAGGGGCATCACTGGCTGGGAAGTCAAAGTAAGCAGTGGTAGAACGCTGCTTCCCATAATTCTACTGGTCTTCATAGTTCCCAGGTGACCTGGCTTCCTCATGGCAGCTCTACAATGGAGTCTAAATTCAATTGGAAGAATAGCTTGGACATATGCACAACCTGGACCTTTCTCTCCTACAGCTGCAAATAGCAACATACTTGGAAGAGTATATAAGCACCTGTATTAGCTCCATGCAATGGGAATCCTGTAATAGAGCAAGGTATATTACCCCCTTCTATCACATCTCACATTTTTTTAAACTGAAATCCTTCTGTTGTCAACGCTGGTGAGGGTTAGCCTGTTTGACTGAAGCAGTAATTTGACAAGATGTGTCTTTACTGTCATTCAAAGTGTGCAATAGAGCTCTTAGTATATGCAGGTTTGTTCTCTTTGCCACCTCCACCTCCTCTTTATGAAACTTTTTTTCCCCTTGGAGATACGCCTCCTTAAAGATTAAGAAGGAAAAAACTCACATAATTCTGGGGGTCAAGAGAGCACAGTGAGCTCCTAAGATCCAAGATGAGCTTGATGCCAGTGGGGGCTCTCCAGGGACAGGGAGGGGCAAGAAATCAAGAGAGAGAGAGAGCAGCATAGCATGGGTTCTGCTGACACAGGCTCTGCCTATCTCCCTAAATCAACCCCAATGAGTTAATTCCTCATCAAGAATGATGAATGAAAAGCTCCGAGACCTGGCATGAGGCTGGGCTTGGTGAGAGACCAAGATTGCTAAAATATCTGCCTGATTTGTCCCAAAGGTTGGGAGCAAGGGATCAAAACCAGAGAAGACTCCTGTGTCTTCTGGCTCTGACTGCTGCCCTGGCTGCGAGAGACCTGGACAAGTATATCGATTTCCAGTCATTCTGGGAAATCAGAGCCAACTAAAATCTGGATTTTGCACTGATACAGTTTAGTGATTAAGATTATAAGTTTTAGCCCTGGCTGGTAGCACAGTGGATAAGGTGCCGGCCTGTGAACCCAGAGGTCGCAGGTTCGATTCCCCAGCCAGGGCACATAGCTCGGTTGCAAACCAGGTTTCCAGTCAGGTCTGTGGCTGGAGGCAGGTGAAACACAACCATACATTGATGTCTCTCTCCCTCTCTGCCTCTCTCTCTTCCCCTCTTTCTAAAAATAATTAAAATAAAATCTTTAAAAAAAAAAAATTATAAGTTTTAGAACCAGAGACACCAGCAATTCGGCTTGTAAGCTTAAGCAAAGCATATGACTGACTTTTTTAGCTGTCAAATGGGGACAATAATACCCATCCTGTAGAATCAGGAATCAGTAGCTATTATTATTATATCATCTATCTTTCCAAGTTCACGTCTGATCCATTCAGGGGCAGCTGTATGGTTTGGAACTGGAAGTTTATGTGAGAACTTTACCTACCAGCCAGGGAACCAGTTAATGTCTATTGACCCTTATTTGGAATTGCAATCCCCTCCTGGGTCTTGACCTCCTTACTGCTTGGCTCAGCCCTACTGGGCCATGTACTTCAGTTAAAAGCACGTAAGTCCCCTGGTGGGGAAGCCAGGGAGCCAATGCAGATCCACCTCTGAGAAATCTTTGAGCTTATTGTTGGAATTCACTGCATGATGTTCTGTGCACACATTCCCAGGAAACATTTGAGTCAGCAGTGTGCTGGGCATCACTCTGGACAGAGGGCTTGCTACACACATAAATGGGATGTGAATCCTGCCTTTGAGAGACCCACCCAGAGTATAGGATGGGAACAGAGGGGTAAATGAGCAGTAAGGAAGCCAGGTGAGGAGTGCTTTACAAGTGCATGTGAGGTCAGCAGGGTGAGTTTGCACAGCAAGGCAGGGTCCCCCATTTCAGCCAATGCTGCCGTGAGAACCTGACCTTCAGGGCTGCTGAAGGCACTTTTGGTCTGAAGCCTTCACCTTCCAACGTGGTCTCTATTCCCTTTCCACTGTCCCATAGGACCTCCATCTCAGCATTTAAATATTTTGTTATTGTTGTTGTTTTTTAATGTTTACTTTCTTCTCCTGAACCAGAATTAAACAAGGGTTAAACTAAATGAGATGATGTTCATAAAGTTCTGGCACACATTTTGGGGTGACAAATACTAGTTTCTTTTTACTTCTTCCCTCTTCGAAGTTGGCGTCTGTGTCACAGAGTTGGCTGGATCATATGAAAAACCATTTTTGTAGGTCAAAATGGCTGAATATTAGTAATTTCATATAGCTCAAGTTAATAACTTATGCAGTGATTTAATTTAGAAGAAAACATCCTGGCAGTGACTGAGGGCAGATGGGGAGCCTTGTTCTGTATACCCAGCATGTTTTAAATATCAACTGCATGCTAGGCACCACCCAAGGACCAGGGAGTGTAGGGTTAGAAGGTCCCCACCATGGAGGAGCTGACAATCCAAAAAGGAAACAAGAAAAGTTATATTTCAGTGTTTTTTAAATTATTTTTTATTTTTTTTTAATTTTAGAGAAAGGGAAAGGAAGGGAAGGAGAAAGAGAGGGAGAAACACATTGATGTGTGAGAGATACATTGATTGGTTGCCTCTCACACACCCCCAACTGAGGACCTTTTGGTTCACATGCCAGCACTCAATTCACTGAGCCACACCTTTTTTGATTAGTGTAGCAAAACTCCAAACAATATGCTATGTAAAGACAGAAAGGGAAGTAAGGAGATGGGTCTGAGGTGAGCTGAGAAAAATCACACAGAAGGGGTAATTTTGAACCACAAAGGCTGTGGGAGCATTCTTCACAATGCAGGGCATTCCAGGCAGCTGAACAGCAGAGATGTGAGAATAGCACACAGCCCTTTAGAGAAACCAACGGACGAATGTCTCCAAAACAAATATGAAATTGTAAATGCAAGTACCCTTATATAGATCTTTAAAAGGAAGATGAACAGAATTTTCTCCTGGGGCCCTTCCCCTGCAAAGTAATGGGTATTCTGGCTTCAGTGTTGGGCCCCAGACTAGAGCTCTCCCAGGGTGTTTGCCTCACCCACCCACCATGCGCCTCAGGTTCCACTGTCCCCTGTGACCATGGCCCACCCTGGCAGGGAGTGGAATTGCTCAGCCTGCAGCAGGGCTGGCCTTCCCCTCCACCCTCCAGTTAACTGCAAGCAATAAACTCTGTTCTGCCAGGAAAGAGGTGGTTTCTCTGTCCTTCTCACGGCCACATTGCAAGCCCATGCTGAGGGCAGCAGCTCTACAGAGGAAACATTATTGATGCTTCAGAGGAGGTGGGGAAGGTGGGGCTGATGCTGTCCTGTCAGATGCATGGGAATGAATTGCTCCCGGCTGCACTGGCTTCTGTCTCCCAGCATCTCGCCTCCCACATCCAAGGCCTTCATTATCACCACATCCTGGCCTCCAGCCCTGGGGCCTGGCCACAGTCTTTGAACTGGCCCCATGTGGCAAAGCCTCCAGGGGGTGACTGAAAGGCACTGACATGGGAGGAAATGTTGAAAGTGAGAAAGTGAGAGGGGAAGAGAAGTTTCAGGCAACTACTGAGGACTACTGGGTGCCCCTGTGAAAGGCATAGTCTGAGAAAGGCCTGAGAAGGTAGATCTCTAAGTTTCCCCTATGTTGCTGATGCTTGGAATTTTTTGTAATACATAGAATATATATTCTCTCTCTATATAGAAGAGCACCTGTATTTTCTAATTTATTTTATCAAAGGATGTTTAGGAAGAGCTTGGGCAGCAGAATGCTTCTCAGCCCCCACTTCCCCACCATGCCCATCCCGAATTAATATTTCAGCACGTGTCTGTAATTTGAGTAAATATATCGGGATCAAATGTTTGCTATAGCCCCTGCTCAAATCCACCTTACACAGTAGTATTTGAAAGTTGATTGGATCTTAAGGTTGTCAGAGGTCCCTGGGTTCATGACTTTGCTGTCATTGTTAGCCAAGCCTTTGTCTCATCAAGCACTCTCTTACTGAAGCACACAGGCTCCCCCACTGCCACCCCACGCCAAGGGGTGAGCCACTGGGGTAGGCTCACTTAAGAATCAAGTAATGGTGAAATATAAGGACGCCTCTCTGAGCCCACTGCTGACCTTGGGAGTGCGGGAATATCTCCTTGCAGAGCCAAGGGAAGCTTGGAGCTCTCTCTCCCCATCTACCCCTTCTTTTTTCCTTTATATGCCCGTTGACAGTGTCATCTCTCAACTTGATAAACTTGTCAGAGGGAGCTCCGGGAAAGTGTGGGATGGAGGTTGGAGTGATTGCTGAGTATGCAGAGAAAAGGGACTGAGGATTGGTGGGAGGTACTGGGACATTAGCCTGGGGGCAGGCAGCTGTTCTGGGGTGTTCCTGGCTCACTGGCTCTGAGTACCACCCCATCAGGCAATCTTAGCTGAATGGAAGCCTCAGGGAACAGAAAGTGATGGGAACTAGGGGAGACGTGGACAGACAGTGCCAGCCAAGGAGTGTGCAAGGCTGTGTGTGTGCACCTGTGTATGGCACTGTGTGTGACATATGTGGAGCATGAATGAGACAGGCCATGTGAGGCTATGTGGGGGGTGTCTGGACATGAAGGAGAGATGGAGTGTAAAAAGTAAAGAGCATTACAAGAACCTAGTATAAAGGAACCATGGACATGGACAACAGGTGGGATTGACTTTGGGGGGAATGGGTGGGTGGGGAGGGGGACAGAGAGGAGCAAAAAGGGGATGGATGTAATACAACAATAATAAAATTTAAAAAATAAGCAAAGAGCATTAGAGCTATTTTGAAAAAGCAAACTGGAAACAATGACTTGGGTGTTTTGTTTTGTTTTTTCTTTTCTGAACTGTTCTACCAATTTTACCCTGAAAGATCTTCTCAGATATTTACCTGGAATCCATAATCACCCATAATTATGAAATTTACACTAAATTCTTCTTTGGGCATAGAGGGTAAGCAAAAGTTCTGAGTCTGACACAATGCTTTATGTCACTAGTATTTTATAGATATTAATAGAACAAATGTGGAGTCAACGAATAAAACTAAGAAATTTTGTCTGACCTAATTTGCTGGGGTACAGGAAAATTCCACATTAAATGAGTGTGGATGAAAAAGGGGTCACATACTAAACCTGACAAGCTCAAGGAGGCCTGCATCGCAGCCTTACAAACTCAGAGGCTGAAAGCAACTGCGCTGGACTGCCTGATTCAAAGCAGCCATGACACTAGCTCTATCATTTTCTTGACAAAGGTCACTCTTTACCTTAAGTGAGCCTGTCTGTTGTCTTTTTGCATCTAGGATTACATACCTTTGAAATGTCAGGGTAATTTTCTTTTCCAGACCCCTCAGGGCATACCCATGGCACCAAAGCACAAGACCACAAAACCCTTCACTGTTAGCTTTACCCCCATACCATCTCTATGTGTTGTAGATATTAATTATTAACCTCCTGCACCCACCAGTGTAAAAGAAGTATATGCCTCTTCATTTTACTATTTATTCAATCCCAGAGGTTTCCCCACTGTGCTTTCTCTCACCTCTTTAGTCTATACCACCAATAGATTTTATGAATCCTTGCATTTTCTTTTATTCTAGTGTATAAAATAAGCTGCAAAACTATCATTGCCCAGAGCATTTTCTCAATTCATTGAGATATTGCTTCCTGGCAATTGTCAGTTTGGCTCAAATCAATGCAGAAAGATTTGAATTTGAATACAAGCTCTGCCCAAATTACTTTTCTACTCCAATCCTGTTTCCTCATCCGTACAATGGGAGATCTGAAAACTCATTACTGAGGACATCGTTCAATATTCTAACGTCTAGATAAAAATTCCAAATGCTGTCATGGGGATCAATGCGAAAATGCAAATGAAGGGCATTTGTAAATTGCAAATCACCATACAAATTCAGGAGGACTATCCACTGGGACAGAACCCCTCATTACGGGCTCCTGTAGCTCTGTACTTACCCTCTCGTTGCACTTACAATCCACCCACCTTCATTTTTCTCTCCAGAGGGAAGGATCTGGCGATCTGCCAAAGGAACAGGTGCTCTCTTTTTCCTGTAGTATTTAATAGTATAATAAACTTCTGCCCCAGTGCCTCTGAGTGATTAGAACACATCTCAGGTGCTGCCTTGAAGAGCTGAGGCCAAGAAATTCACCTCACCTGGGAAGTGCAATAATTGTTCTATGGTGCCCTGCCCAGAATGTGACATATTATAAGATAGGGTTTAGGTCTAAAAATAAGGAAAGTTGTCAGAGTTCAGGATTATTGATACAAGTGTGAATGACAACACTGACAGCTAATGTGAAGAGCTCTAGTTGAGTCCAGGTTTCTAAACTGAGAGGGAGGTTAAATTAATAAATTAGGTCATTGACAGTTCTCAGGGAGGGAGGGACGGAATTATCATCCCAGCTTACTGGGGCTCTCACCTTTTTGACCTTCACAAAAAGAGAACTACATTTTGGAAGTACAATGTAACTAAATACATGCACAGGGATGAAATTACTAATGTGATTAATGTATTACAAGGTCATTGATGAGCTTTACTTAATCGAATGATATGGTTAAAGAGAGGTAACCCCATTATCATCCAGAGAGCACCCATGTTCAGATGTAGCACAGTCAAGTGCGGGCTGTCAGTGGGGTGGTTTAACAAATAGCAGTTGTGAAGCAGAGGCTTAAAGTCTTATTCCCTGCTTTGTATCAACCAGCATCCTGACCTCTGGGCCTCAGTTTCCTCAACTGCAAAACAAAGGATTTGGACTAGATGGGTTCTGGAGTCTCACCCAGTTCTGATATTCTGAGGCTGAATATAGCACCTCTGACAATGGTCTTTGTTGATACAGCTGCACTTTGGGCTCCCGAGGGCCTTGGGTGACATTTTGAACACCAGTGGTCTTTGTCTGAGGGTGTCAGCTGATGGAGTGGCCTGATTTATAGAACAGAAGATTACTGGGCTCACTGTTGTTACTTTCTTCTTTTCTGCAGCACTTCTATTCTTGGGGAGCTAAATAAGATTGGTCAGTTTTTTGTTTGTTTTGTTTTGCTTTTAAATTTTTCTGGTTTTTATCCATACCTCCAGCAGAGATTTTAGTTTTTATTTTACTCTCACGGAAGGTTTCAATCTTCCCCATCCCCAAAACAATATCCTCCACACTGTTGCATTTACAAAAAAGAAAGAAAGAAAGGAAAAAAAGAAAAAGAGGAAGAAAAAAAAGGCTTCCAGTTGGCGCTGCCTCTTTAAACTTTTGGAAACTTTTACTGTGTGGGTCTGCAGAACCTAAATTTGGGGCCTGTGCTATTTGGTAGTGTCTTTGCCTCAGAGGAATCTTCTAGCTTTTTTCCATTTCAAAGCCCTAAAGGGCCACACAAATGCTCACGGAGAGAGAGCTTTTCTCTGTCCTTAGCAAAAATTCAGGTTTGTCACCAGGAAAGAGGTGGTTTTTCTGTGGAGATCTTCCTCATGCTGGTTATAAAGCCACTCATATCTCAGTGTGAACTCTGCTAACTCTCCCGTTGTCTTTGTGAGTGAGAAGTGAAATATACACAAAGATATAAAGAGCTGATCCATATAAAGATTGCTCTCAGATTTCCATTGGGCAGTAGCTTTCTGATGACTGCGTCG
This sequence comes from Noctilio leporinus, assembly GCA_004026585.1. NCBI lineage: Eukaryota > Metazoa > Chordata > Mammalia > Chiroptera > Noctilionidae > Noctilio > Noctilio leporinus. The sequence continues at coordinate 27,925 of PVIW01005850.1, read as the reverse complement.
TTGCTGTAGACAGCTGTGCAATTGAGACAACAGCAGGACTCCAGATGTGCTGGGACTTGCTAGGCAACAGACTTAGAAGTTTGGCCAAATCAGCCCCTAGATAATCACTAGAGGAAGGGGGAAGATCCAGGTCTGGTCCAGAGATTTTGTTGTAATTTAGGGGCTTGGGGGATTAACACAATGGACAGAAATGGAATAGGCTGGAATGGAAGGTTGACTTCTCTTACCGTGTGTGAGGTCTTTCCTTTGCCTATAAGCAACTCGCAGGAGAGGAGAGCCTAGTGTGCCTATCTGAAGCAGTGGTAGCACAATGGTTAGAAGTCTGGGATCCTGAGTCCAGCAAACCTTACTTTGAATCTTGGCCCTGCCTCTGGATAGCTGTGTGACCTTGGAGCTACTTTATAGTGATGATGCTTCCGAAGCAATTGAACACGCTTGGTACATTTCATCATAGTGGTGTCTTCTTTTATAAGGAGAAATTTAAAATAAGCAAGACACTGTGATTAGATGAAGATCAAACAGCTAATAAGCAGTAAAGATTAATCTGAAATCCAGTTCTCCTAATTCCTTATTCGGTGTTCTTTTCTTTATATCAGTGACTCCAAATTTGAGTAACTCTTAAATGGAGTCTGAAATCTGAATATTAATCAAATATTCAGATAAGTGTTAGGATAGAAATTTGAGCAAAACCCCCAGCACGACAGTACTTACGATGAAATTTCTCAGAGAATGGCTCTCATTCCTTACATATCTCTTCTGTACATACAGAAGACAGAAAAAGCACAAATCATTAATCTCAAGATGTAAGAAGGTTCCCAGAAAGAGTAATCTAAACAGTTCTTAGTGATGTCTTGGCATAAACAAAGTAACTTTTTGACAGAACTTCAAGGAAAGAACATCAGTGTGCCTTTTACGTGAGGTCCATACCAGCAATTGCTGAGAAGGCGTATAGTGGTTCCCTCCTGGGCACATTTTAGAGAGATCAGTTTGCTTCAGGATGACCTGGCTTTTCCTTGGACTTTGCTAGGAATCAGGGAGCTAGTTGGGGCTTGTACAAATCAGGCATTTAAGGAGTAACACAGGAAAAGGGCCCCTCAGGTGGGAAGAGTAGAGATGTAGATGGTAAAAAGTGTTTCTGGTGTCTCTTGAACATTAACACCCTAGAAACTTTGTTTTAACTTGCATTTTTATGGTTACTTTGGGCAACCACAAAGGATAACAGAACTGTGGCAGCAGCTATGCTGGGAGAGGAGAAACGCACGTCCTAGAGCATTTTAGGTACAAAGGCAGGTGGCTTCAGATTGACCACAGGTTATGAAATGGAAAAGCCCGTTGTCGTTTTGGACTTTGCAGGGATCCAGTAGTAAACAATACTTCCCATATAGCTTTGGCCCTTGCTATCTTAATTGCAATCTCTGGTGAAATTTGGAGTTATGCGTTTTTAACAAGCAAACCATAAAATAATGTTTAATCTCCCCAGAACCCTAGAGCTAATTTATACAGGCTAAGGTCTTTTAAAAAGTTAAGAATGCTTGGGTTTTCTTTTTAGATCTCCAGTTAGCTGGAACTTCTACAGGTGTCTCCTATTGTGGCTGCTGGAACCTAGTTTTCATCAGTGCTAAAGACTCAGCCCCCGTGAAGCTATGCAATAAGAACCAGATGTTGGATCCTAGCATTCATGAACTCTCCCTTATCCTAATGGAACTGAGTTGTCATCTAGTAGAGCTATGTAGCAAAAAAAGAAGGAAGGAAGGAAGGAAGGAAGGAAGGAAGGAAGGAAGGAAGGAAGGAAGGAAGGAAGGAAGGAAGGAAGGAAGGAAGGAAGGAAAGGGGAGAAAAAGAAAGGGAGAGAAAAAAGAAAAGAAAAGGAAAAAAAAGCAACCCATTTGAAGAAGACCAGGGACTGAGTCTTTTCTCTGCAATTAGGAGCTGTGGGGTTTGAGGTAAATAATCTAACCTCCCTGAGCTTCAGTTTCCTCATCTGTAAAATGGGTATATCTACTCTGAACTTCGTTCCAGGGGTTCTGTGAACATTAAATGGTACATGGATAGCTTTTTAAAAATAGTAAAACACACAATAGTTGTTAAGCTAACTTTCTTACCTAGTCATTCATCCAGGTAGAATTTGCTGTCTTCATCCAGAAAGTACTTCCCCAAGAACTCATGCCCTAGAGGGTAGTTCTCAGGCATTCAGAGTATAGCTAAACCTATTCCTGGCTCCCAGCTGGCCAGCAGTTTTGTTGCCAAAATATTGTATAGAAAGCAAAGGTTATCATTGAGCTCTGGGGTAATGCAAAATTGACATACATATATAAATCTCTGTCAGTCAGCTTGGTAGGGCCTCTTTCCTCATCAGAGCACCATTCCTGCCCTTGCTAATTTCAGGGAGATACAATGACTATTCCAGATCTACCAGTTGGGGTTTCCTCTCATCTGCCATGCCCCAGGGGAACAATATACAGGGAGGCTGCCTGCACTGTGGGTGGAGGTGGAAGAGCTTTGGAGAATGGCTTGTGTGGCCCATTATTTACAGACCACTCAGAATCCATAGCCCCATTGACTCCACAACCTATCCACCCCTCCCTCCTCTCCACACACAGTGCCCCCTTCTTTGCTATACCTGCCATCCCAGCTTTAAAAGAGTCTTCGCCCTGGGTTGCCTCCCCTTTACCTGCTGCCAAATCATTTCACTGCTCCTTATGAAATCTCCATCACAAGGCCATGTCTTTTAGGAAGTCTTCTCAAATTAATCACTTCCCTCTCTTGCTCTCATCACACCTTTTCTGTAAATTTCCTCTGCATTTGTATATTTGATTGAGTTATTATGGTACCCCTCTAATGAAAATCAACATGGCTTGGAACAGGGATAAATTGGTGTTGGACCCTGGGATAGTGCCAATTCTCACTAGACTGGGGACCCCTGGCATTTTGGGACTCATCTTCCTTCCTACCACCCAGTCCAATGCCTTGCATCCAGGAAGACCGTCTGAACCAATGCATGATGTTTAGTTAAACTTACTGAATTAAGCATGGGGCATCGGAAAAAAACTAAAAACAAAAACAAACAATAAAAAAATGCTACATTGCCCACTCTGCTACAATACTCTACCCTTCCTGTCTCTTTCCCTGCCCCAGTTTCAGCACCCATTTCCCACAAGCAAGGTCCCACACATTTGTGAGTTTGTAGGCAGGGAAAGAAGCTGAGACTTCCAGTGGGAACCTGCTCCTGCCTCCTTGAAGGCCTAAGACAGGAGATGGGCAGCCACAGAAGGAGGACCAGTCAATCCTTCTCTACCTTCCTCACACGCCTTTTCTATTTGCCTTTGCCTGTAGCTTTGGATCTATTTGGGAGACACCTTGAGACAGCTGGAGAAACAGCAATAATCTAATTAAAGTGTTTGACACTCTGGGCTGGTGGCATCTTGGCAGGGAGGAGATGGGCACACAGGGGCTGTTTCTGGTTTTGTGTGTGATATGTGCTTTACTGGCTGTCCATATCTACAGGGAAAACACTAACAGTAAGATTTGCAGATAAAAACTAGTGGCCTCTGCTTCCTCTCTGGGGTATTTTCATGAGAAACTGGTTCCTGGGCAGGGAGGAGACAAGACTCCTTTTTCTTTCCCTATATCCAAGACATTCAGAGGGGTTTGAAGGAGGGAAACTTGGAGGAGGAAAAGAATAAATCAGCTGGGCTTAAAAAGTCAAAAATGTCTCTGTGGCTAAGTGAGTTTTCTCAGGTTAAGGATTGATTCCCCTTCCTTTCCTGGTTCTCTCTACTGCTACCACCACTTCGCTTTCTCACTTCGCTCCCTGGTCTCCTTCTGTCATTGGTCACTGTTCCATTTCTGGCAATCTCAGGGTGTCATTCAGATTGAACAAGGCACAGAAACTGTCCCCTGAATATTAGAACAGAAGAACCTACAGTCTGAACACTACCCTTTCATTGAGAATATTCAGGCTCATTGCAGAAGTTACTGATGCAACTGAGTAACACCCCAAAAGAGGGTGCTGCCACTCTCCCAATGGTCCCTAGAGAAGTAGCTCCTAGGAGCTTTCTTATTGCTATTTCTGTCTCCTTCATCCACCTCCCAGCCTTGCTACCTTCCCAGATGCACCCAAGTTGTCACCTCAGGTTCCCCCTTCACTACTTAAGGCAGGGGCTCCAACAGGCTTAACCACATCATACTCCAGGCTGATGTGACTATGTGAAAGCTGGAAGAATTTAAATGCTCTTCCCTTCATATCAGAAAGAGTTTTATTCTGATTGAAATGAACAATATGAAAAGACACTACAGATCTCTAGTGGAGAATGAAAAGTTTCTTATATCCACAGAGTCAAGCTTCAAAGTGTCCTGTGAAAAGGTTCCACTTTAATTAGGGGGATGAAATTACCATATAACTTAATACCAAAATTTTTTTTATTTACAAGAAAGAAAGATGGCTACATAGGAAGGGAGAAAGGAACTCACAGCAAATCTGGACAGATCTGTTCATGGGCAGCATAAGGATAAACTTTGTTTTTAATTACTCCACATACATCTTAAGGTCAATTAAGAACTCTAAAGCCATAGCAGGGTTTTTTTGCCACAATGGAGGTTTTCATCCTATATCTCTAACATTCTGGCCATTGTATGAAATAAAACAATAACCTGAGATAGTTATCAGAATATTTTAGAAGAGAAATTCAAAAATCAGGTTTTATTTCAATTACCTCAGAAGGCTGTGCAGAGAGTGGTTTTGGAGATTTGGGTCACCTGGGTCTTCATGTACTCCCAAAGACTTTAATGGACACTGTTCCTCCTCCAGGGCTCCCTGACCTTGTCATCACTTCTCATCTCCTTCCACCCAAGCATTCTGTGAAGATTCCTAGGCATTTGCCTGGTTTCTCCTATCTTTCCACAACCAATCCATCATATTCATTGTGCCTCCTAATGACCTGTTAAGTCTGCCCTCTGCTCCACTGCCACCCAAGTCAGGGACACTTCCTATCTACCCCTGCAAATTGTCAAATAGGCTCCCAATTGATCTTTTGTTTTTCCCCCTCTGGTCCCGGGAGTCCATTCTTCAACAGCAGCTAGAGTGTTCTTTTATGAGACATAATGTCATGTCACTCCTCTGCTCAAACCCCTTAATGGCTTCCCATCATTCTTAGAAAAAGACTAGAGCTACCTCACAAAGGTACTGTATGATTTTGGCCCTTTCTAACCTCCTTACCTTTATTCCAACTTAGCCAGAGTCTCAGGGTCTTAGTCATGATGCTCCTTAGTCATTCTGTTTGGAACATTCTTGCCACCTCTTCCACCCTCTGGTTGTTGGTTTAATTCACCCCAATACATATTTGAAGTCTCAACTTAAATATTATTTACTCTGGGAAAATTCTGTAACATCCTCCACCTCTAAGTTAAATCCCTGTGTTAAATACTCACATAGAATGTTACACACATCAAAATTGCAAAAAATTATTTGGTCAAACAGTAGTTTGGGGTTTATCTTTTCCCCATGACTGTAAGGTGGGTAGAAGTAGAGACCAAGTCTGTCTTGTCACAGCTGTTTGCTGAGTTGCCTGCACATCATCACAGCAGATGTTTTTCTAATCCCTATCAGGTTATTTTGATCTAACAAACAGATAGGATACATCATTTTAGTAAGACTATTTTACAGACATAGAGCATGAAGCAGAGAGGTTAGATATGACCCAAAGTCACACAGGTAGTAGATGGTAGGTAGTATGGCTCCTGATTCTTGTTTTTATTACTGTGCTTTTTATTACTTTTCATAGGAGAGAAGCACAATATTCATTTATGGAAGGAGGTGGGAACGGAGAGAGGGAAGGGATGGGGATAAAGGAAGGAAGGGAAGCAGAAGGAGGGAAGGAGAAATAATTGGCCTAGGAATAGGTAGAGAAGTGACCAAATTGTACCAGGCATAACCCTATGAACTCACCCTTCAACTCATGGAGGTATCCATTTCTACTCAGCACAGCACAGCACATCTTTAACGTGTACGAGAGGGACCTAGCCTCATGATCTTCCCTAGAAAATGGAATAAGCATAATCTGAGAATGTGTCCTGAGAAAGCTAAAATATGGGCTTGTCTTAGCAATTTTTCTTTCTCCATTCTTTGTTTCCATCCCAACTCCTAGCCTACCCCACTTCCTTCAACATGAGGAGATGCAATAAATATATAGAGTAAGGCCACAGTTCCCAAACTTCCAAGGTGTCCTGAGTTGCATGGTGAACTCATACAACCCTGTAGGATATTTAAAATTTTGGAGGGAAGTGGAGGTACTCAACGAATGCCAGACAAGGAGCAAATTACTAACTCAAGGAAGCTTCCAGTTTTGACATTAGATCTCATGATTTCCTCCTATCGAGTCCTGTCTTAATGAAGGTGAATTTCCTGTGGTTGCTGTGATAAAAAGCAGTACAGCACAAAAGCTGATGTGGAACTAGAAGTGGAGGCAGTTGTGTCCAAGGTTTGTGTATGCCAACAGGTCTACACATCCATTAGTAAGTAATTATGATAATTTAGTGATGAAATAAACCGTTTTCCTTTTAATACACACACACACACACACTATATATATATATATAGTTTTTAGGATATTAATACTCATTAGGTTGTTTGACCCTGGCTAATTAAAAGAAAAAAGTGGAACAATTAGTTCTTCTCGGAGCGCCACAAAGAGACACTGAGCATAAAGGTACTGTGCACCCAGCAAGTTTGGGAACCTTCCTGTTGGGATTGACATACTAACAAGGCAGAGGGAGAAAAGACCACTCCCCTTAAAGAGAACCACCTCAGATAGAACACAGTGGTCCTCTGGGTGATGTCACCTTGACAGATCACAGTGAGTTGAAGGGGAAAGGGAAGATGCAGGCACACCGGGAGTCACCCCGACCCCCGCCCCTCGGGGGCTTCTGGACACGCGCACACCCATTGGCAGGCAGAGCCCTGGCTTGAAGGACACGTTTGTAATTGACAGTATCTCCGTTGCCCTCGAGAGCGCTGCCTCACGGCAGAGGTCTCACCACCTCGGCAGAGAAAAGCCTCTTAACATCCTGCGCTTCACGCACAGCCGTCTGTTATCAGCTGCAGATGGGCGCTCGGCTGCCTCCCACTCTCAGCGCTGGGTGGAAACTGGCTTGGCAGGTGGACAAAACAGACAAGATGACAAGCGCCCTTCAACGGCAAGAGCGCAGCTTGCTGTGACACAAGCTTAGGACCTTCCTTCTCTCGGGCACCCTGGAGGGCGGTCCAGAGGAGCAACAGGATCCTCCCAATTTCCAGGCTGCTGAGCAGCCAGCTACTCCCCAGACCTCCGCAGAACAGGGCAACAGATAAGATAGGCGCTTCCGGGCCCTCCTGAGCTGTCGCCTGGTGGGTCTTCTTCAAAGCCCCGGGTCTCCCAAGTAGGGAAATAAAAACCTACAGGAATGGAAGCCTTTGGTTTATTTCAGGCGCTTGTATCTGCCCATGCATTCCCATGGAGGTGACAACTGTTTGCCAGGCACTGATCCCCTTTCTCAGATACTTTTCTCGGGAACTCAGCGGCACCCGGGCCCAGGAGTTCTGCTCACGCGGAAAGTTAATAAACGGAGTGAGAGACCGAGTGAGGAGCGTGGTGGGCTGCGGGGATTCTGGCCCTCTCTCCCGCCACCCCAGGCTGATGACTTAAGTTTCTTATTTACAGGAAAGGCGTCGTTTTCTTGGCCTTCTCTAACCCCGTTCTCCCTCCTCCAGCCCAGGGGCCTACACAAAACCATTCAGACCTCCATTCTCATGTCACCTCATCTTGAAGGCCCTGAGTCTCACCCCAGAGGGCACCCTGCCCGCCTCTCCCCCCGCCCTGCCTGAAGCTCGGACCTATGCCCAGAGAGCACGGCGCAGACCCTGAGGGAAGTGCGCAGAACGGGAGAAAGGGAGCCATAACGGCAGGCAGCTTCCGGTGCTGGGGTCCCCGGTCCTGAGTTCAGGAGGCTTGCAGCTAGGCAGTCCCCCAGAATGAACCTACTACCAGGGGAATGTCGCTACCTCATTTCATCACCGCCAGAGATGTCTGTCTCCAGCTGCCATATCGTCATCCCCCCCAAGCTGTAGGATTTACTATAATTTCATACAGTTCTGTAGACAGATATTGAAAAGGCATCTGGAAAAATTGATAGCATATCAAGGCAAAGATTTCATAAAAGTCATTTTTTAAATGCCCAACCATAGGTATCGGCGTGCAGTCCTTGCAGATACACATTCAAGGTCCCCAAGACCTTTTTCCTGATCTTAGAGCGCCCCCTTTGGAAATGATGCTCCTACTGCACTGGCCGCTTGGGCTTCACGCTCACAGTGGAGCCTGGTGATGAGGACAGGGAAAAAGCCAGGGACTGCTGAAAGGAAGAAGGGAGAGGAAAGAAGGGCGGAAGAGGCAGAAGAGGAAGGGACTGATGCTAGGGAGCACCACGAGGGCACTCTCGCATGACAAGCACCTTGCCACACACTCCACATGCGTAATCTCATTAAACGCTCTCACAGAAAAGAAGCCTCCAGCCCCAATTTACTGACAAAGACGCAGAGAATTCAAAGGACACAAGTAGTGGCTGCCGCGGCTGTCGGCTGTTGTCTTCGCAAATAACCAAATCCATGATTTTTGGTTCGAATAGCAGCTGCTCCCTTCTCATCTCTTTCCACGAAGGCTTTTTCAAAGTCTGCACTGAAACCACAATGAGAAGAAACAATTGTGTTCAAGGGGCTGACATTAGAAGTTTTAGGGGGCTTTGGCTAGAAATGGAGAGCCCTCTTGAAGTAACAATAGTCAATGGCAGCTTTTATAAATGTTCCTTTTCCCCGAGGTTTCACCTTGTTTCGCCCAGTAATTTGTAAGTGGATGGCAGCACCACAGAATGAAAAGAGCTCGAACTTGGAGTCAGAAACCTGCTTTGGCACCAGAGGGCGTGGCCTCAGCAGAGCTTAGTAAGTGAGGAGAGAAACCACCAGGCTTCAGGTTTTGATCAGTATCCAGGGGGTAGCTTTGAGCTGTAGAAGCATTATCTGGTGATCACAAGAAGAAGAGCTGGGAATAGCACAAATTGCAGGGAAAATCCAGGATTGTAGGGATGAGAAGTCAAATCAGGAGCTAGGGAGTGGCTGAGTACTGGAGACAGGACTATGGTAAGATAAAAAGGCCTAGTTCCCTGGAAGGATCTTTGAACGGGAGCTTTGTTGAATCGAGCTACCTCATCAGAAAGTATCTTAAACGCACTGCCATTCCAGTGGGTGTTGGGAGGCAGGGAGCCAGAGGAAGAGTTAGTTGGTGAGTGATCAGGATCTGCAGGGCATGCATGAGCTTGACCTTTCGAAGGAGTCTGGGATGAGAACAGAGGAATTTGTGCACTAAAAAAATCTCTTTTGCATAAATATGCTCCCTTGTGTGTCTGTGCTTGAGTGGAAGCCTGTCTTCCCTATTTCCTCTTGTCAGGGAGTGAATCGCAGGAGGAGTGAGCCTGAGGTCACCTCACTCATCCCTCAGCCATCCAGTCCTTGGTTTAGATTTTGGAAGACCATACCAGAATTGATTCCACTTTGACTACTAGAGAGGGCTTGAAAGAATTCCATGCATGTCTTTCCTGAATAGCACCCTAGAATGTCAGAAGAAGAGGGAAAGAAACAAGCTCCGATTCAATAATGTTGTCATGAGGAAAGACAGACGCTTATGCAGAGATCATCTGCAGGGGTAAGGTTGGAGCCCCACCTCTGCTCTTCAAAGTGCCAAACCCTTCTTTCTGTCTGATGACTATCTTCATGAGCAAACGCATCATTGAGGTAGGTTAGAGAAGGCAGACCTGGTTTTTAGGGGCAAAGAGTAAGGGTACTTTTTCAGAAGAACTTCATGGAGGAGTCAGACATGGTAGAAGTCAGGAGCCTTTCCCTTTCTGATGACCTCATGAGCTGAGATGACCTGAGCACTGTTCTGACAAAACTGAGATCAGTATTTGAGCCCTCTGTGGGCACTGTAACTCTTCAAAGAAAAAAACACTATTCCCAAGCTCTGGACACTCAGAATCTTGCCTATCAGATACAAGACTATTAGTATTAAGTAAGATTGTCGAAAACATTGTTTACATCCCAATGTCTCCTAAGTGATGTCCCACATAAGAAGTTTCTTTCAGAATTGGAAACCAGAACATTGTTTAGTCCACTAAAGAGAGGATAGCAAAAGGTACCTTTTTAATGATGAGAGCTATAGTAATATACCATGTTTCCTTTTTTGCTTTAACTACCAGAAAGCTCCAATCAGATTTTGTGTTAATTATAATAAATGTAAATTATTTGAATTATGTTTGTTTACTCCCTTCTTCTTCAATCCTGGTTTCACTGTTTGATTTCTATTTAACTATCTTATTGTAAGTGTCCTTTGTTGAAGCTGTTCAAATCCATCTTTAGAAAGAGGTAGATATTTCTATGAGACAACAGACTACTTAATGCACATTCATGGGGATAGCTGAATAAGCCACACAAAAACTACATTACATCAACACTGTCTTCAGACATAAAGGACAGTCTCCTGCATTTCTCCCCTGCCTCTTCCCTGGCCACTACCTTCACAAGGACAAAGTGTCGAGGGCATTATTTAATCTCCTGTCTTCTAATTGGTGAGAGAAAGTGTGCCACTCATCAGTGCTCCAAGTTGAAGAGATTTAATTAGGGCTAATGACCAGATAAATGGAGAATTCTGAGTAAGGACCTTTGGGAACTGAATGGTATGAAGAGGATTATGTTGTTATATTTCCCTGCACTCATTGCCGTGGCTGAGGCCACAGTGGCAAGGGAGGTCACTGACAAGGGTCAGATGTTGTTGTGGGTTGGGTGGAAGAGAGGGCAGAGGATGATCCTTGGGTCATGGTGGAGAAAGCACTTGGAGCAAAGTGTGAGGTCAATGCAAAGGTGAGGTGGGGTGGGGTGAGCACTCAAGGAAATCAAGAGATTTGATTCCACTGGCCAAGTAATTCTTTCTCCTAGGTGATCCTGCCTACTACTGACCCATTTCCCAAGTATTCTGTCTCCCTGTGACCCTGGTGTCTTTCTCACCTTTTAGGAGAGCCACATGGTTGGCCCTAGAATGGCTAGAACTCTTCACCTGTCAGACATCCCATGAGCTGGTGCTAAAATGACTGTCCCCTTTGACAAATTGCCTTTATCTAGTATGAGTAGGATCATTTTGAATATCCTTGTGCTGTCACTTAGGACCTAGAGTGTCAGAGATTTCTCTCCCCTCCAAGATCATCTGTCAGAATTGTGGGGTACTGTAGTCTCAAGAGTCCTGAAGGAAAAAGTCCTGAGGACTGAGGAGGAGTGTGGGGGAGACAGGAATGAAGTCAATCTGCAAATACTCCTGATCTGACGCATCTCCAAATTCCAGTGGAGGAAATCTTCCCTGGGGAAAGGTCAGCTGAAACTGTGTGAATTGAGAGTAGAGAGAACTTTTTTTTTTTTTTTTGGTAGTAGTAGTAGTAAGTCACCATATATACAGCATCTGATCAGGTACTTACACCTGTAATGTCACTTAACTCTTACAATATCAGAACCTGGTACATAATACATCCTCTCAGCAAGCATAAATAAAATGCATGAATAATTGAATTATCCTAAGAGGTATCACAGCCCTTATCATACAGAAGAGAAAACCAAGGCTTAGGAAAAATAAACAATTTGCCAAAGTTTATATACCAGTAGAGCTATGATTTGTAACTAAGTCTTTCTTTCTGATGTTAAAGATAATTTTCCTTCCAATCCGACATGAATGCAACACAACAGTCACAACACCTTCTAGGCTCCTTCCAGTGACAGCTCATTTAAACTAAGCTTGTGCGTAGTTTGATCTTATTAGACCTCAGTTTGCTCATCTATAAGATGGACTGGCCGGAGCAGCACTTTATGGTGATGGAAGTCACTACTGCTTCTTCCTCAGAGACCTAGTAAAGCTGAGATAATTTGCATGGAGATGCAGCCTACCTTTCCTCTAAACCAAAGTCCTAAACTGGTGATTATCAGCATTAATGTGATGTTGACCCTATTTATATGGCTTCCTGCCTCAGGAGATGGATTTACATACATGCTGAATGTATTTCACCAGTACATAAGAGTGATGCTTTATTTCACTCTGGATACCTGGTAGTCTCTCAGGCCATTAAATAAGCATCACACACACACACACACTTTCCAAAACACAATAGCAACAAGAGATAGATGGGAGGATCCTGGCAAGAGGTAGAGGTCCCAGTTACAAATATAAATGGCAAACAACTTCTTGTTCCAACTCTCTGTAAGGTTTTTAAAGATGCTTTTAAGGTTCTTTTACTTCTCAGAATTATTCAGTTTGATTTTGGGTTGTGGGCACACAATGCAACATACAGATCATGTATCATAGAAATATATACTTGGTTGGGGGGAATGATGGGTGGGGAGGGGAGCAAAAAGGGGATGGATATAATACAACAATAAAATTTTTTTAATTAAAAAAAAATATATATATACTTGAAACCTATATAATCTTATTAACCGATGTTGCCCCAATAAATTTATTTATAAAAAGAATTATTCAGATGAAAATAGAGCTTAGGGCCCAAATCATTGGAATTGTTGTCTACATCCTCTGCTTTAGTTTGACCAAGGAAAGACCTTATGGCATGAAAACATGTTAGTCAGTGAGCCACATGCTATAGTCCATGTAGCTACTGAAGTAAGTACATCATTGTTAACTTTCATTGAACAAATTACTATGTTCCAGGATCTGTGCTGAGAGTGCCAAATAAATTATCCCATTGAATCCTCACCATAATTTTTATGGTGAGGATTCATAATTTCTCTGAATTTTTAGTTATTATACCCATTTTATAAATGAGATGAGTTGAACCTTAAGAAATCAATAACTTGTCCATAGCCACTCAGTTAGCTAATCCTTAGCAGGAGAAAGGTGTGATCCCAAGTCTGTCTGAGCCCTAACTACACAAGACCACAAACTTCAGTGAGATGTGTGCTTTTCAGGATATTGGGGTGAAGGGGATCAGTAAGGAGACTTAAGAGAAAGATATTTTGTAATTTTTTATAATCATGTGCAATGTACCATGGAAAGTACAAAGCTGTGTGGAGTCCTGGGCTAAATTCTCTTTGAGGCAAATGGGACAAGTCACAGTCCTTTCATTCACTCATCCGTTCATTCATTCATCCATGACTTAATTTAGATATTCAACCAACATTCAGTTGGATATACAAAATTAAATAAATCCTAGTCTCTATACTCAGTAAGCTCACAGTCTAATAGGGCAGATAGACTTGTAATTAATGACTGCACTGCCACTTCATGCTTTGGTAGAAACTATGAAAGCCCTGGGTTGGGGAGGGGTATTCAGATTAGATAAATTTACAGTGATGGGAGGAGCAAAGGGCTTTGAATTAATTTAAACAACAATAGAAAGAACTGGATTTGAATCCTGTTTGTGTGATCTTGAGCTAATACAAACCCTTTGAGCTATACTATCCTTTTTTCCCCTGAATTAGAAAATACCAATCTAATTATATTACCAACCCTAAAAGGGTTAGGAGAGGATAGAATGAGTTAATGTAAATGAAAGCACTATTATTCATCACCACAATGGCAGATATGGAAAATGGTAAGTTCAGAAAGGCATAAAATAATGTAAATCTTTCTATAATACAGGATTAGGTAGCAAGCAGTGTAATCAAATAGATGTTGATGCTCCAAGGAAATGTGTTGTCTTGGGAATTTAAAATCACCAGCCACCCTAAAGGGGCCAAATTTTTCTATTTGGGATTGAGGAGAAAAACGTATTTTCAGAAGTTGGCAGGCATAATTCTTTTCACAGTAGAAAGATAAAAAACATAACCAATACTTTTCATTAGATCCCAGAGAAATAGATTAATAAAACCACAAGTATTTATTGATCACAGCCATGTATGTACGCAGTGCTGTAGTGATTTCTATGTAGAATTTCAAAGAGCTAATGAGTTAGTTAGAAAGAAAGGAATAATATCTATTAAATAATTAACTGCCAAACTGCAACTAACTCTGTCACAGTGGAAGAAGGAAAAATTTAGTATAAGTTCAAGCAGTGAAAAATGCTTTCATAGAGAGGTGAGAACTGAATTACATCTTAAAGAAAGGCTAAAATTGAAACAGCAGACAGGAGAGTAAAATGGAATGAGAAAAAGAATGACAGTGAGAGAGGGAAGGTTAGGAAAATTGGAGAAAAATAATGGAAAGAAGGAGAGAAGCAAAGAGGGGGGAAAACCCAAATAGAAGAATTAGAGCATTTTCAGAGAGAGACTGGAAGGCATCTGGTAGGATTTAGCTAGAAGGCTGTTGAAGCAGAGTCAGTGATAGCAGGATAGGCTGGGTGAAGCTAAATTATATTCTGACCTGAGGAAGCTGGGTTTGATGCTTCTGTTAGTTGGACTCTTTTGGTCAATTCACAACAGGGATTGTCATGCTAGAAATTTTGCTTGGTAATAGTTTGAAGGTTGGCTTGAGGGGGAGACAAAAACAAGAAGAAATCCCAAAGTCTGAGACCTTCTGTAATCTACACTACATTAACAAGGGCCTACATATGCAAGAACAAAGAGGAAAGAGAAGATCTGAGGGAATGTAGTAGGACATGGAATATTAGAAATAATAACGAGGAATGAAGAAGAAGAGAAAGTCAAAGAATCCTGCTATGATTCTGCTAGGCTGAGAAGCTTGATAAAAATGGCTTCTCTGGGGGTAAAATAAAGTATTTGGAAAGAGGAAGTGTGATGCCCTAAAGTGAGAGTATGTTCAGTCTGAGGGGATGGGCAAGTCAGTGTGATGGGAAAAGCAAATAAGCATTTGAAACAATGAGGTTTGAAATGGCAGAGGTGAGATCAGAGCTGGACATTCAAGTGTGACATATGAGGTCTGTCCTGAAAGTATCGAGCACAAACTGTTTTAATTATATTAACACACTAGGTCGATACTTTTGGGACAGACCTTGTATGCTAGTGGTGACAATCAACAAGTTCTTGGAGACACAAAGAGAAAAGGACTAGAGAAAAGGTCCTCTGAGAATCGTTGCATTTCAGAAGGTAGGATAACTGCCCTGGCTGGTGTGGCTCAGTGGATTGGTGCCAGCCTACAAACCAACTCCCAGTCAGGGCATATAACCAGGTTGCAAG
Source organism: Noctilio leporinus (assembly GCA_004026585.1). Lineage (NCBI taxonomy): Eukaryota > Metazoa > Chordata > Mammalia > Chiroptera > Noctilionidae > Noctilio > Noctilio leporinus. The sequence continues at coordinate 12,723 of PVIW01005850.1, read as the reverse complement.
CCAGGACTCCAGCCAGGTCTGTTGCTGGAGGGAGGTGAAAAGCAACCATACAGTGATGCTTCTCTTCCTTTCTTCCTTCCTCCCTGCCCTTCTCTCTGAAAATAATAAATAAAATCTTGAAAAAAAGAAAAAAAAGTAGGGACCTGTTTTAAAAGGTATTAATTGTACTTCAAAATCATTCCATGCCCTGGCTGGTGGCCCAGTGGATAAGGCATCAGCCTGCCAACCCAAAGGTCGCTGGTTCAATTCCCCAGCCAGGGCACATAATGAAGTTGCAAGCCAGGTCTCCAGCCAGTTACGTAGCTGGAAGCAGGTGAAAGGTAACCGTACATTGATGTCTGTCTCTCTCTCTGCCTTTCTCCCTTCCCCTGTCTCTAAAAATACTAAATAAAATATTTTAAAAGAAATTTAAAACAAACAAACAAAAAAACCCACAAAATTATGCCATGTTTTAAAAATATTACTCATTAGTGTGGTTCAGTGGATTGAGTGCTGGCCTTTGAACCAAAGGGCCACTGGTTTGATTCCCAGTCAGGACTTGTGCCTGGGTTGCAGGCCAGGACCCCATTTGAGGGCATGTGAGAAGTAACCACACATTGATGTTTCTGCCCCTCTCTCTCCCTCCCTTTCCCTCTCTCTAAAAATAAATAAATGAAATCTTGTGAAAGAAAGAAAGAAAAAAGGGAAACATTAAAGAGCAACAAGGAGCAATCTCAGAAATAGAATCAGAACTCCCAAAATCTAGTATACAAAGATCAAATATGAGAGAATATTATAAAGAAGGAAATTGTTGACAGTGCCATACTGCAGTGGTCAAGAATAAAGGAGCAGATGGTCAAAAGGGCTATTTATCTTGTAAGAAGTTATGTCAATATAATTTGGAAGCAAATGACAGCCTGTCTTTAAACCAAGGCTGGGATATCAGAAAGTCAAGACATCTGCAAAGACCACCAGCATGAGGGTTTACCAGAAAGAAAGAAAGAAAGAAAGAAAGAAAGAAAGAAAGAAAAACAAAAAGAGTGGGAATGAGAAAGTACAATAAGATTAAATATAGAGGCATTGACTGTAGCACAAGGAGAGAAACAGACTAAAGTTATAAGAGATGGAGGAACCAGAGATACCTTGTGCAGACAAAATCCCAGATGAAACAGGTCCAGAGTTCAAATGAAGCAGTTACCTTTAAATAAGAGGGAAGAAACATTTCCTTTGAGAATAAAATGGGAAAGTCCACTTCAGAGGCAGGGTTTATATGTGATGAAAATAAGGCTACATGAGAAGTTCACAAAGATGATTTTAATCTCCCACGAATCTGAAATGGCCAAGTAGCATGAGTGAGAAGGAAATCTTTGATGGTATAAGTTACTGAGATTTTCAGATTGTTATTGTAGTATAACCCAGCCCATCCTGACTCAATACAAGGAGACAGTTGCCTTCTGAGATTGGGACAGCAGGGAGGAACTGGGTTTTTAGGAAAAGAAAAGGTATGAAATACCAACTGCAATAATATCCAAGCAATTCAAAAAGGTACACTTTCCCAATACGTATTTTCAAAATTCCAAACCTGTGGAAAAGTTCAGAAACTCGTATAATGACCATTCACAGATCCTTCTCCCAGCATCACCAATTGTTAATGTTCTGTCACATTCACTTACTCTCTGCATGTAACGTATATGAGCACATGTGCACGCACATGCACACACACACACACACACACACACCTTTCTTCTCAAGTACAATACAATTATTGTACCTGAGAATTTAATATTAAAACAATTATTTTATTTTATTACTCATTTTTATTTATTATTTATTTAGTTATATTTTAAAAGATTTTACTTATTATTTCCAGAGAGAGAGGAAGAGAGAGTGGAGGCATAGAGGGAGAGAGACATCAATGTATGGTTGCCTTTCACCTTCCTCCAGCTATGGACCTGGCTGAAGACCTGGCTTGCAACCTGGTTATGTGCCCTGGCTGGGGAATCGAACCAGCGACCTTTGGGTTCACAGGCTGGCAACTTATCCACTGTGCTACCAGCCAGGGCTAATACAATAATTTTATTTAGTATATATCCATATTCAAAATTCCCCAGTTGTTTTTAAATTTACTTTCTCATTTATGATCCCATCAGTGATAACACACTGTATTTGATATATAGACAGTCTAACTCTTTAATGAGCCAGATTTGCCCTGTGAGGGAATAGAAATTATAGAATGTAAGGAGATCTGTTTGGCTGGAGAATAGGCTTTTGCCTAACATTATCTGTGAATATGTTATGGTAATGGTGTAGTGATGATGATGTTAATAATGACAATGAAAAGGAAGATGAATGATGAATAGAATCAAAGGAAAATGACAAGTTTTAGATATTAAAGGACCAACAAAGAAAAATAGCAATATGAGTAGGCAATGTAAAAATTAATATTAATTAGACTTTCATACTCTACCAAAAAGGCTTAATTACCATGTATTAAATAATAAATCATTTAATCTATGTGAAATTAATTTGTTCTAGATTCTCTACTCTCTACACATATATGCTCAATTAGCTTGGTCAACTCCTCCCAACTTTAATTAGAGTTGGCATTGGTGATGGAATATTTATTTATGGACCAGGTGCAATTAGAGAGAAATGAGCTATGTTCACACTAGAGTGTGCTGAAAGGGATTTAAGATACGAATGACTGAGAGAAACCTAGAATCTCAGAGCTAGGGTGACTTTTGTGGTCATTTATTTCAACAGATCCCTTTATATCATAAAGGTCCATGATGACTATCATACGAGACTACGTGCTATCCTCAGTATTTCAAGATGACTTACAGAAATGCAAGATTTACTCATGATACATGGACAGACTAGATAAAATATCAGGCATTTTTATCTTTTGTTTTTATCTTTGGCTAGAATTACATAAACTCCTTACAGTAATGTTATCTTCCGCTGACCAGACGCTCCAATGCTCCAACAGTAGTTGATATGTCTTTGATTTTAAGAACAAAGGGGAAGGGGTAAAAATAATCTTTCTTTGGTCAATGAGTTTTTTGGTAGAAAAGATTTTTTAAAACAAGGTGAAAGAACAAATACTAAGGAACTAACATTAGACATCCTGAGAGTCAAAGGATAGAAAAACATCATTCTTGCCCCAAATCCTCATTTGATAAGATTGCCCAAGTGACATACCCAAGCTCATGCAGTTATTTAACAGAGCAATTAACAGCAATCTTTCTAGCATATCAAAGGTTAGTTGAGGAATACATTTAGTGAGCTAAAAGTGGGGTCTCCCTGGTGACAGCAAGTCTCAGGCAGGAAAGCCGGTTAGGAGGCTATTGCTTGCAAGCCACGAGGAGTGTCAGTATCCAGCTTGCAAGCTGTGGGTAGACTGGAGTGTTATATAGGAGGCCCCAGTGACCAAGTGACTACTCACCTGGGGGTGTGGGAATGGGAAGCATCAAAAATGACTTTCAAAGACAATGACATTCAGAATCTCCATGGCCCCTTTAGAACAGTGACATTTGTTGAGGAAGGAGCGCAAAAGGTAAAATAGAATTGAAGACAAATGCTTGGAAAAGACCTCAGAAGGTGTGGGGAGGCTGAGATTCTAAGATTGATTTCAGTCCTAAAGGGCTCTTGGGTCTCTTTCTAGAGCCAGGGACGGAAAGGTGGAGAGCCATTCCCAGCCTGCTCCCCAGCTCTGTGCTGGCGGGAGGAGGGCTCTGCTCAAAGCAGACACCAGGGGTCAGTGCAACCCCAGCGTCTCTAGAAGGAGCCTCTGGGTCCCTTTCCTTGAGCATCTGTTCATTACCAAGAAAATTTAAGAGAACTCTAAAAGGCAGATTCGTTTATGATAGCAGCATTTACAAGCAGTTGTAATTATGGTGTATGGAAAACAATTATTCCTTCCTAAAATTGGTCTTTTAATTTTCTCTTATTTGTCCCACAGTGAATGTTAAATAAGCCTCATTGCCTCACAGACTGCCTTGGATTCGCGCACTGAGACTACTCCACACAGGCTATGGAACGCACACCACACTGTAGCCTGAACACGCGCATTCTCGCTCTGATTACATAGACACATTCGCACAGCTCCACAGGTGCCCTCGACGGGACTTTCCAGCCCAGCCCCATCTCCCGCACAGCTCGCCCAGGTGCCTAACATAGCCTTCCCCCACACACCTGGGGAACAGTTACTCCTCCAAAATCCACCGCAAGTCTCCTCCCCTATGAAACCTCCCCTTCTAACCTGCCACTCTCCACCCCCACCAGATAGACTGGCTCCTCCATCCTTTGTGTCACTATACTCATATTCCATGAGCAGGCATTTTTCACTTGGGAAACTTTCATCTACTGTTTTGTTCACATGCCCATCTTGACATATAAAGTCTTAAAGTACCTTGAAGGTGAAGGCCTTACCTTATGTGTTACCAGTCCCTAATGTTTGGCCTTATACATGGAAAAGCTTGATCAGTCAGTTTTGGGTTAAATAAATGACAGCCTGAAGAGGACTGACTGCAGTGTATGGAAGGGCAAGGAAGAAGACAAGGATAAAGGCCAGATTAAGGGGAGTAAAAAGGGGATGGATGTAATACAACAATAATATAATAATTTTTTTTTTAAAAAGCCCAGATTAAGATTTGCAGTGTAGCAGAAACTCCCCCAAGGCAGACCTGACCTGAGGTTCCAGAGAGATATGGACATGAGGCCGAGAAGCCCCCATGAGACTGAAGTGTGGAGTGCCCTGGGTGTCAGGCACAGAAATTTAGGATTGGCAAGACTAATGATAGAAAATTATTGTAGATTTTCATTCTGATAACTGTGAAAATGGTTGATTTCTGCTCTTTCTCAGGCTATAGCTGAACATACTACTCTTCTAACAAAGGCCGCAAAACTGGCTTGAATATAGTTCAATTTCTATTTTTCCAGCCTCTACCAAGGAAAGTGGGAGAAGTAGTAGGTGTTGGGAGCTTTCTGAGGACTTCCAAGACAGTATGGCACTTTTGTAGAAATATATCCTGTTTCAAAATACCTTGGAAGGGTGTGGGGGCTGGTGGGAAAGATGCAACAAGGTAGGACAGAGCAGGATGTCTGATTCCACCTTAAAGAAAGTAGGTGTCCTTAGAACCAGATTCTAGAGGAAATGCACATGGATGAGAAACAAAATAAGTATTCACAATCAGAAGCAATGACATTTAATAAAGTGATTAGGCAGTGACATTCAGTTCTCAGACTATCTTATAGTGATTAATGTGGTTGGATGAAAGCCAGATCTGTTAGGAGAGTGGATATGGAAAGCTGTTTGTTTTTGTTTTTTAATCCTATAGGATTTATCTTTTTTTTTTTCTTATTGTTGTTCTATTATAGTAGTTCCATGTTTCCCCCATTGCTCACCCCTTCTCCACCTACCTCCCCACTCTCTTGCAGTTGATCCTCACCCTATTGTCCATGTTCATGGGACATTTATACTAATTCCTTGACTAAACTCTTCTTCCTTCTTTCCCCCTTTCTCTCCCTCCCATCTCCTCTCTGGTCACTATCAGTCTGTTCCTTATTTCCATGCCTCTGGTTCTATTTTGCTTATTTGTTTTGCTCATTAGTTTCCTGTTATAGGTGAGATCATATAGTATTTGTCTCTCACTGCCTGGCTTATTTCAATAAGCATATTACTTCACAGTTCTATTCATGCTATTGCAAAAGGTAGAGTTCCTTCTTTCTTTCTGCTGTGTAGTATTCCATTGTGTAAATATACCAAAGATTTTTGATCCATTTATCCACTGGTGGGCACTTAAAAGCTGTTTCTAGAACTTGACTATTATAAATAGAGTTGCTATGAACATAGGGGTATGTAGGTTCTTCTGAGTTGGTGTTTCAGGGTTCTTCAAGTATAATTCTAGCAGTAGAATTGCTGGGTCATAAGGCAGTTCTACTTTTAGTTTTTGAGGAAATTCCATACTGTTTTCCACAGTGTCTGCACTGGTCTGCATTCCCACCAACAGTGCACTAGGTTTCCCTTTTGTCCACATCCTTGCCAACACTTGTTTTTGTTGATTTTTTGAAGATGGCCATTCTGACAGGTGTGAAGTGGTACCTCATTGTAGTTTTAATCTGCATCTCTCTAATGGCTAGTGATGTTGAGCATTCTTTTATATGTCTGTGGGCCATCTGTATGTCCACCTTGGAGAAGTGTCTGTTCAGGTCCTTTGCCCATTTTTAGTTGGATTATCTGTCCTCTTGGTGTTGAGTCATATGAGTTCTTTATATATTTTGAAGATCAAAACCTTGTCTGAGGTATCATTGGCAAATATGTCTTCCCACCTGGTTGGTTCCCTTTTCATTTTGCCAATGCTTTAGCTGAGCATAAACTTTTTAGTTTGGTGTAGTCACACTTGTTTAGTCTTGTCTTTATTTCCCTTGTCCTAGGAGATATATTGGTGAAATTATTGCTGTGTGGGATATCTGAAATTTTACTACCTATGTTTTCCTCTAGGACTTCCATGGTGTCATAGCTTACATTGAGGCCTTTCATCCATCTTGAGTTTATTGTGGTGTAAATTGGTGGTATAGTTTCATTGTTTTGCATGTCTCTGTCTAGTTCTCCCAACATCATTTGTTGAAAAGGATATTTTCACTCCATTTTATACTCCTTCTTGTTTTGTCAAATATTAATTGTCCATAGAGACTTGGGTTTGTTTCTGGGCTCTATTCTGTTCAATTGATCTATATGTCTGAGGGCTATTCTTTTGATTAAAAAGTATGTGTTGGGGGATAGAGAAGAGCTGAAATTTCTGGGAAGTGTTGTTATTAATTGGTTGTCCTTGGCCTTAAAATGGTCTTGACTATTAAATAGCTCTGTTTTTACAGTGGTAGAGTTAGTGGAGGAAGGAGTTTCATGTGGATGACAAAAAAGGTACTGATGCCAAGTCTTTTGTTGGAATTGGATAGTTTATGGTTTGCAGATATATTATAGATTCTTCTTCATTCACCAACATTCCCTTATCTTGGTTCAAATGCTAAAGGAGCTTCTGGATTCCTTTTTCCCCTTACTACGAGAGAGTGGGCCAGTCCTGAGATCACTCTAGCTTGGCATCTAAGTCCTTATTTGTAATCCCATGCCAGTAAGCATAGAGAAACAAGGCCACAGTCTTCATTCCCCATCTGGTTTAGGGGCTCCATGAAAAAAATCAAGGGTGATAAAGGAAGATTGATATATATTTCATTAGCCATAGACTTTCATACCCTATTGAAGGCAGTGGCCCTTAGAAAAGTACCATGTCTACAAAATTTGAGAATTAACAGGACACTTAAAATCTTCCAGAGAGACGATGCCTAGAATTTTTGATTTTGTGAACAAGCAAAAATGTTTTTTTTTTTAAATGAAGGGCAAACGTTTTAGTATTGTCAAATAAAACAATAACAAGTAAATTACCACCCACTACTAACAAAAGTACATGAAAGAACACAATCAAAATGACTAAAGAAAATTAAACATAATCAATTTGTTTTAAGAAAAAGTTACTCTTTCCTAATTTTCCTGATATTGTAGCTTACTTTTTGACCAAAAACCCATGTAACTGGGTAAAGGTTTGCATATACAATTTCTGACATGTGAGCAGAAGCTGACTTGATATGACTTGAATACCTATAACTAACACTCAATGAACGCTCACTAGGGATAAAACTTACAGTGTTTTATTTTATTTTATTTTTACAATGTTCATTTTAATATATTTTACATTTATTAATTCATCTATCTTCACAACACCCCTAGAAGTGAATACTCTTACTCCCAATTTATAGAGAAGACACTGACTTGCCCAAGTTCTCACAGAGGAGGCTGGCTGAGCCAGAATCCAAACCCCAATGGGTTATCTGACTAAAATGCAAACAGTCTGTGTGGAAGGAAACCAACCAATCAGTTTGAATCCTTGGTTGGAATTCAAAAGAGGTGTGTGTGTGTGTGTGTGTGTGTGTGTGTGTGTGTGTGTGATGATGGAGGATGTGGGCACAAGCACATACCCGTCTTTGGTTTAAAAAATCTTACATCTTCACAACAATGTAAATCTTATTTGATTCTTCAAGAACCCTTGTGAATAAGACAGTGTAAATTTTATCACATCCATTTTAATATAGGGAACTCTGTAGAAAATAGTATATTATCATTAATAATAATTATAACAGCTAATATTTATTAGCACATTTAGATGCATCAATTTACTTAATCCTCACACTAACCTTAGTAGCTTCACAAGAGTATTATGCTGTTAAACAGATTATTTCTGTTTTATAAATTAGGCCTCAAAGAGGGTAGAGATAAGTATGAATTCCTTGGGACCTGAATCAATCAGGGCTTTTTGGAAGAAAATTTTTAAAATATAAAATTAGGTGCAAATGTGAAGACTTACTTAGAATGAGAACTATACATTTTTAAAAGTTTATATATACCAAACATTATAAAATGCAGAAAAAAAATTCTTATTAATTAGCTGCCTGACACATCTGCATGTTTCCCTTCTTCTTTTAGGGGGAATGGGAGGAGGTGTTATCTAACCCATATTTGTGTGTGTGTGTGTGTGTGTGTGTGTGTGTGTGTTAATTAAGAAGGTTTATTCAAAGAAGAACAATATACATATGGATTGGTTACAAGAATTTTATCTTACCTAATTGTGGAAGCTAAGTATTCTGCTTAACTTCCACCTTCCAAAATCTTCCACAAAATGCTTTCAGTGGCCCATTATTTCAGAAATATATAAGTGAATGTCTGAGAAATGTATTTCAGCCTAGTCAGGGTGACACATAGCAAAGCAACATCTTATTTTCTGCTGATGTTGGTTAGATGGTCAATAAATGTCAAAGTGGTTGATAGTATTATATTGACACTGATTCTCTGTCTACATGTTATGTCAATTTTTGAGAGAGGGGTATTGAATTCCCTAACTATATATGTATTTTTCTACACTTCCCCAGATGTACATTTTAAAATACTTACAATAAAAATATAAGATATTTGGGGGGAATGGGTGGGTGGGGAGGGGGACAGAGGGGAGCAAAAAGGGGATGAATGTAATACAACAACAATAAAATTTAAAATATATATATATATAAAATAGCCACTTAATCAATGTTTATAATTTTCATGCTTATTTATTCCGATAGCCTCTTCATATAATATTGAGGTAGAAGAGCTCTTAGTCTTAACTAATTGCATTTTTATATTTATGCATATAATACAAATATATAAATATGTATTCATTTACATTTATAAAATATATGTATTTTTTATATATAAAATATATGAACACATATATAACATATATAATTTTTGAACTAAAATATATGACCATGTGAGTACATTGTGAAGGCCCCAACCAGGGCCTTGCAAAAGGGTCCATGCAAATGAAGCACCCTGGCTTCAGTTTTTTCTCTGATGCTAGCCCAGGTTTTTCTACCAAAACCCAAATCTTGGTCACTATGCTGTGTCTTTAGTGAGAGAATCAGAACTAGAATTCAGGAATGACTCAAATGCAAGTGCTCCCTGCTCTGTGTAAAGAGAAATGATATATCCCAGCCTCCCACTGTGGTCCAACTTGGGCATCAACATATCTCAGTAAGTTCCCTTATATTTGTCCCAGAATATATCCTGCACTTTGTTTGAGGAAAATGTGAACATTCAACCAAGCCTCCCAGTCCCAATATCAAGGGGTAGCAGATGAATATTTGAAGGAAAGCTAAGATTGTGATTCTTGTTTTAACTAGGAAATTGGATTATATACCTTCCTACAGAGTTGTTCCACTTAACCTCTATCTTCCCTAGCGAAAAGAATTATGCTTGAATGAAAGTTGTCCATCTAATTTTCATTTCCTAGTAAATTCTGTATAGTTTGATTCATTAAACAGGTGTCTATCATAATCCTGATATAGTGAATAAATAAAACACAGTTCATGTAAACTCATATGCTTCTTATACTTTTCCACTGGGTTAGAACATAAAGACCAAGCACTGTGGGTATAACTGCTGGATAAAGATTCAGGGTACCTTCCATTAGAGCTGGTGGTAAAGAGAGAACATAATAATTATAACAGCAATATTATCTTTACCAGGATAATAAACAAAGATAGGCATCATCTCTCTGCAAATGATTTCTCATCATACAAATATGTTGTTCATTGTCCCATTTTAAGAAAACCCTCTTTTGATCCTCTCATGTCCAGCTTCATTTCTCTGCTTCTCTTTATTGCAAAACCCCTTGAGAGTCACTGATTTTCCTTGCACTTTCCCCTGAGTTTCCAATCAGTGAGATGCATATCTTTATGGGCTCACAGAAACATAGAGGACCTCACCTGTGCTAAATCTAATTGTCAGTTCTCAGATTACGTGAACTAACAGTGAAGCGAATACTAACCATATGCACAGCTATAGCCATACTGATTGTTAAGGTATTCAAATACAAAGTGGGGGGAAGTAGGTTTACATTTGTGAGTATGAGAAACAGAGTTTATTCTTGTATTATAATTTATTAATTATTATGTTATTTTCCATACGAACAACTGTGAAACTACTTTTGCCCCATCCTATATTTTCACACCATTGATAAACAGCCATATTTTTTTGAGCCCTGTGATTGCCCCACCAATCATTGTTTCTTCCTGAAACTCACTCCTTACCTCCTTAAACTCAAGAAATTAAGGAATGAATCCCAGGCCCTCCAGGGGTCTCTTGCCCCAGCAAGCACTAAGGCTGGATTATATTCTCATTGGTCATCCATAGTGTATATTTATACCTTCCAAGGGTCCTTAACTCCCTGGCATTGCCAACCCATTGCCCCTCCCCCATACCCTGCCTACACTCAACACACAGCCCTGAGGATCTCCAAGTGGTAATATTTGGGAGGCTTCTTGGTGTCTACTAGTCTCTAGTAATGCCAATCAGCCCACCATGGCTTCCATGAGCCAACCTTATATTCTGGCCCTAGTAGGCCAGGACATTTGTAGAAAACATCCCTAGTAGCACTGATATTCAAGTAAGCAAATGCCTAAACTCCATCTGACCTGCAGTGCTCTAGCCTCAGCTGCTGATACTCATCCTGGTGTAGCCTTCTCATGGCTAGATAGGACTGATTATAGCCTCCATGGAACTTTGCCTCAGAAGGAATCTGGTAGAGCCTGGAGAACCAGAAAGCAGAAAGGAATGGATAAGCTCCTTGGAGACTTAGAGGTAAAGGAGACCCAGAGCATGGGTCACTGTTGAACTTTATCTCCATTTAACTGGACAGACTCATTAAAATCCAACAAAAAACTTACCCATCACAAGAATTAGCTGCAATAATTTTTATTAATAAAAATTAGAGTAAATGCTTATCACATTTGCTTTGTGTCTGATAGATATAAATTTAACTACCTAATGACTATTACCATCACCATTTTTACTGATAACTGAAGCACAGAAAGGTTATTTAAAACTTAAATGGCAGAACTAAGATCCAAACTCAGTCAGTCCAGCACATGGCTGATGACTCTTAACTGCTACAGCACTTTGCCTATTGTTTGGACTGAGTAGTTGTAGTCCACCCAATTAAATATGACATTTCAAAATTATTTCCTTGATTTAGTTGATAATAAAGATTTACAGTACACAAAATGTTAGTAATAGAAAGGCTAAAGCATTTCAGAGGATAGAACACTTTGAATGTAATTGATTTTTAGTAAAAGCTGAAAGAATTTGGCACCATGATCTATATTACTAATGTGACTTTGACCCTCTAAGTCACCAATGACTATTAACTTAGTAAGGGAGCTTTTGTGTGTTTGATGCCATCTTCTTTATAAAAACAAAGCTCAGATGGAGGCATCATTTAGCTAGTGACAGCCTCCTCCAATAAAATATAACATCAACAACTAAAGATTGACAAAATATATGGAATTTATTACAGCCAGTTGGTGAACCATTTATACTATGACAATGGTACATGAAGGAATGATTTTAGCTTAGGTTTTTCAAAAGATAAAGGGGAATTTCTTTTAGGTTGTTAAATACACACTTTTTTTTTATTTGATGATTTTTAAAAATTTTATTGTTGTTGTATTACATTCATCCCCTTTTTGCTCCCCTCTGTCCCCCTCCCCACCCACCCATTCCCCCCAAGGTCAATCCCACCTATTGCCCATGTCCATGGTTCCTTTATACTAGGTTCTTGTCTAAACTGCTTCTCTTCCTTGCCTCTTCCTCCCCCATCTCCCCACTCCCCAACCCCCTTCCCCCTGATCACTGAAGGCCTATTCACTGTATTCACATATTTGGTTCTATTTTGCTTGTTGTTAGTTTTGTTCATTATTGTCCTGTAATGGGTGAGGTCATATGGTATTTGTTCTTCACTGACTGGCTTATTTCACTAAGCATAATACTTTCCAGTTCCATCCATGTTGTTGCAAAGGGTAGGAGTCCCATCTTTCTTTCCGCTGTTCCATCGTGTAAATGTACCAAAGTTTTTTGATCCAATCATCCACTGATGGGCACTTAGGCTGTTTCTAGCACATGGCTATTGTAAATAGTGCTGCTATGAACATAGGTGTACATAGGTTCTTATGAATTGGTGTTTCAGGATTCTTTGGGTATAGTCCAAGTAGTGGAATTGCTGGATCAAAAGGCAGTTCCATTTTTAGTTTTTTAAGGAAACCCCATACTGTTTTCCACAGTGGCTGCACCAGCCTACATTCCCACCAACAGTGCACCAG